>APFE030961587.1:0-25085 GCA_000404065.3 Pinus taeda
TTGTCTTGGCTTGTCTTCTGCGTTCTATATTTATGTTCTATCTGCAGTTTATCTTAATGCTTATGTGATTGCTAACTGGGAAAATTTAAATAAATTGCTCTAGCATAGAACATACCTAATCTTAACACATGTTCTTAATGAGCTGAGCTTGGTTGTCTTCCATATTCTTGATTACTTGCACTTGATTTAGTTGCATATCCTTCTCATGGTCAAAGCTATTGATACTATAGGAAGATGTAAAAGGTCTAATTTCTTGACTATGCTCTTTAATTTCTGCCCAATTTTCCTGAGACAAATGATATTCTTTACAAACAACATTGACTTGATTACTTGTCCATGCCATTCTACTATCTATGATTCTTTTGACGACATGGCAAGTAGCCTCTTCATGTAAAGCATCACATGCCCTGCAATATGGCAGAGCCTCATTCATTCGATTTGCAGATTCAAGCGGATTGGGAGGCCTTTGCTCACTAGATTGGCCTTTTGTTTTCCAAGTATTATTGCTTTGATTATTATTGTTTATCCTAGGTTTAAAATTTTGCGCTTGTGCCATTTCTGTTTAAACCAACCTAGACTGCAAAGTACTAATTTCCTTATCATGGTTAGAGATTAATTTCACTTGGTTAAGCTCCATGCTTTCAAGTTTTTGCAGTGATTTTTGCATAGGTTCGTTGTCAAATTCTTTAACCTCTTTTCCTTTAGATTCCTTCAATTTGGTCGAAGCCCTATCAAACCCTGGGATTTCAGATTTCCCAGATTCCTTCTTACCTCTTTCAAGCGCTATAGCTAAAGTCAGAGCAACTCTATAATCACGATTCTTAGCTCGTCTCAATTCATAATATATATCAGGATTAAAAACATCAATATAAAAATGTAGAAGAGATTTATCAGGAGGCTTATAATTTGTAGATATATCTTTAATAATACCATTAAATCTCTTGTTGAACTCTTCAACAATCTCGTTTTTTTATGACATTGATAGCTTTTACGAGATGTCTCTCTTCTCTTATATCTCCATACTTTTCCTTAAAGGCATTAATAATCATTTGCAAAGAATCAAATGAATTATCAGGCTTTTCTGTAAACCAATCCAAAGCATCTTTCTCCAAGGTAAAAACAAAGAGGCTCATTTTTACAGCTTCATGATTATAATCAACAACCCTTGCATACCTACCTACCCAAGAACCAAAAGATTTCAGATGAGCATCAACACTAATTGCATTATTGCCCTGAAAAGAAGGCAATTTATCAATCCCATTCTTTGGAAGATCATTAGGATAACCTTGAATATTAGCAAGGTTACAAGGGGCGAACACATCCATGATGACTTGCTTAAAGGGAAAAGGAGGGGTCAAATGGATGTTAGAGAAAGATCTTTGCTCAAGAAAAACAAGAGATCCACAAGAAACGAGCTTCTAGCATAAATTCTTGTAAGAAATGAAAGAAATGGAGTCGCCACTTGAACATGAATCTAGCTCTAAGATCCAAAAAGGCAAAAACCAAAAGGTCAGTTGAGAGAAGCAAATGGATATCAGGGAGGGTTTCTTCTCTGGGAGTAAATGGAATAACTAGAGTCGCCACCCAAACAAGAAATTAACCGAAATGTCCAGGTGGTAAAGGTATAGATGAAATGATTAATGAGATGACAAAAGGTACGGTGATGAAAAGATGAAGAGATGAAATGGCACTAGAAATTGTGGTGTTGATGGGACAAGAAATGATAAAAGGCTAGAAAGATGAAGACGAATGAGATAAATGAAGCTAAAATGTCGTTGAAGCGCCAAAAATAAAATATCCTCAGCAACGGCGCCCAAAAATGTTGTCGCACATAATGTCTAGGCACTGCGACAATGAATCAGATTGGGGTTGTCACCTTGATCCCCAATCTCTCTGTTTAAGTTGTCTCTCAATAGCAGACTAAGGGGGGTAGACCCTACGGAAATGGAATGAAGGAGAACTAGTTGGGAACCAACTAGTTCAAGAGACACAATTTAGTGACCAAGTACTCGTTTTAGATTTAGCAAGACTTTTAGGATTCGATTAGATTTAGACGATTGATGCTAGTGCCTTATGGAGTCAACTATCTTGCTAGAAAGTTTAGGACCAAGTAATTGATGAGCAACTGCTGCTTGGATGAATAATTATCTTATATGAAATGCAGATCCTAAAACTAATGTGAGATGTAGGAATCTTGGTTAATTTTAATTAAATGCCTATCTAAGTTTTAACCCTTTTATCCTTTCTATATTGAGCCTGATTTCGTAGTAAGTGGCAGAGAGAAGATAAGGTGAAGCACACTAAGGTGTGATTAAGGATACCTCTCTTGAAAATCTAACATACCCAGTGCCTTCGGCGCTGCAAAGAGCTGTGGCTATTACGACTGCAGGTCACCGTTTAAATACGATTAAAACTAGACTTCTCAAGCAAAGATGGATGGATACCTATCTTTCTATCGACCAAGCTTATGCTTGGAAGTAAATTTTAATTATGCAAGGCTAACTTAATATGCAAATGCAAGGTGGAATTAGAAGATGAGTGATTAATGAAGCGAGACTGCGTAATAATTTCAAGTACTTAATGTTGATCAGTATTTGATTATGACGACAAGTTCTTATTAATGAGATCACACTCTTCACCACAAGAAAATATGATGAGGTACCAAGTGCCAAGTAGATCCCCACAATATGCAATTATTCAATGATTATTAATGCAAAATTATCAATGCTCTTACTTTAGTTAGAGGCTTTCAAAATGTTTCATGCCAATATTATTCAGTTAGATTAAAGTAATCAGAAGCTCAAATGCCAAATTAGATTTATTGATTTGCCAAATGATATGAAAGCACTTTTGTTTATTAAGTTTTCAATGCCAATCTGAAAGAGAAGCAATGTGACTTAGATAATTGACAAGATGCTAAATCAATATGCCCAAAGAGACTTAGATGCTACCAATACTCAAGCTTATGTGTTTTAAAGAGTGATTAACTCACCACAACAAATATGTTAGTGTTCTTGAAGCAGTTGGAAACCAAATTCTGAGCATATGCAACCATGAAACAAATAATAGTTGTAGTATGGAGCAATGAAAGCGCTTGTATTACTTGTATTCAATGCTAATAAGAACAGTGAGCTAATTGTGAAAACAATAGTAGATTTCTTGTGAAAACAGTGAACCAAATTGTCAAATATACTTGTAATTCATTTATTGAGAATACTTTCATAATGCAACATATGAGATGAATGAAGCAACAAATGAGAAACTAGAAGGCAACTTAAAACCAATCTCCTTGCCAACACAAACAGTGAACCATATGCAAGGGGAAAGCAATTCTCGACAAACCTAAGACCCTTTGTGATGCCACTGTCAATTATGATCAAACCTTAGAAAGCATTATGACAGTCATTGAACTTTCATAAAGAGAGCCAAATAGAAAATACCTTGTTGCTGCAAATAACTCATAAGTTTATTAGGTGACTTGTTAGGAATTTTTAAGGTACTTAGCCTGAGATTTTACCACTGCTATAAGCAATTAGATGCTACAAATTAAATCAGTGAGAAAACAAGAGGTAAATGTTAAAGGGACTCAGAAGTTTTTATGATAACATTCTTATGCTAAGATCAAACCATATGATGCCTTTCCAAACAATAAGACAATCACCTAAAATTTGCAAGTTATATCAATCAGAGAATGCTCAAAATTTATGAGTAACTATAGCAAATGTATGACAACAGTAATGACAAATATACTCAGAACAATCCTATGCTGTTTAAATGTAGCCCTTTATATGAAGTCAATTAAGGCAGCAAGTAAATGTTGCAACAATGGTGAATTAATTGGGACAGTAGTGAAATTAAAAGCTTGTGAGAGCAGCAAATAAATTTATGACAACAAGGAGTGAAATACCTTTGTACCCAATGCCTTTAGCAAGCCCAAAAATTACAATTATATCACTGCCAAGTTCAGACTTCAGAAATTAATTTTTTATGACAACAGTTAAGAATTTAAATCACAGTTTATAAGAGCAGCAAGTAAACTTGTGACAACGAAAGATTATGCCTACTGCAATTTAGATATATAAGCCCTCTGAAAATTCTTATGATAGTAAAAATTTTGTGATAAGATTAATTAATTAAATGTCCAAGTGAAATATGAGCTTAATGTCACTACTTTAGATGTGATTAGCTTAATTAATTAAGCAGTGAATGGATAAGGGTTAAGAAACGAAACCCGAGGCCCAAGGCCTAGAAGTCTTTGCCAGAATCTTCGGCAATGAACAACCCAAATATCTCTGCAAAATCTGAGGATGTATCACTCAGAAAAATCAAATTCTCTCTCCCACAATGATCAAGATTTCGTTAAAGTCTAGACAACAAGGAAAAAAATGCCAAAAATGGGCATGCGTTCAGCATTGGAGGAGGCAGGCCTGAGGTGAAAAGGCAGCATTAGGACTCTGGGGCCTTAAAAAAAATTTGCCCAATACTTCACACAATTTTCAGACAACAATATTCTTCTTTTAAATGGACAAAATTCAATTTTTGGCTCTGCAAACAATATTTGGGACAATATCTTGCCCTCCAGGGCCTAGATCTGTCTCAAAACCCCCAAATCTCCTTGAAAAATCTTAGATCTGAAGATTTCCTTGGTTGATTTCCTAGATCTATTCCTGCAAACAATCTTTGAGCCTCGACTTTGCCCTCCAGGGTCTAGATCTGGCTCAGATCTGAAGATTTCCTTGGCTGATTTCTCATATTATTCCTGCACAAAAAGAAGACAAAATACCAAAAATCCAATTTGTACAAAATTCCCTAAAAATTCAAGTGTTAGAATTCAAATTTAGGTTACAAAACTTTAGATCTACAAGTAAATCATAGATCTATACAAATAATTTACAAATTTATACAAATAATTTAAAGGTCTATTAGATTTGAGGATTATGAGTCCAACTCCACTCCCATATCTGTAGATCTAAGGCTCTTTCTAGCCAGAGCTAGCAATTTTTCTACAAAATATTTAAATATTTTGGTTTTTTAGAGAGGTACTAGCCAAAAACTTCATGCATAAAAATTTAGTCTTTAGATAAATCTTGAAGTTAGTATGAGGAAAATATATGTTGAGAGTTGGTTGGTTCAACCGAGGACTATCCCCAAACGCTCAATGGGAACCTTAGTGTTGATTTGGGGTAGCATCGGATGTCCTCTAGCCATGAAAATTGGTGGAGAGGCTAAAGCAAATGAGATTTCCAATACCCAAAAATGGCTTGGGCAGATTTTAAACAATTTGGGAGATATTAAAATAATTAATATTTTTAATGGAGTCCCTAAGTCTAAATTTAGGGAAAATAAAATATTAATGTGAATTAATATAAAACTGTGTTAGAAAGGTCGAAACGTCATGGATCAAGCCAGAGTTAATCTTAGCTGTTGATTAGGGACTTAATCTTGTCCGTTGAATTGTCAACGAGAAATATATAAGGGGGGGCTTGAGGGTCACTTGGAGAACACACCGAGTTGATCAAGATTTCGATTTTTTGGGGCAAGGTTTGCCGAGGAAGTCGAAAGAGTGATTAGAGTTGCGGTTGAGGGGCAGTGAATACAAAAGCAGAGAGACAGAGATAGTACAAGGAGGATCAACGCAAAATCCAGGAGAGTGGAGCGCAGAGCCAACCAGAGGTTCACGTAGAGTCAGCCAGGGTTTACGCAGAGGTTGCAAGGAGCTGTGGAGTGCCTCAGTGAGCTAGCATGGATGACACAGAGGCTCTAAGGGCTGACGCAATGCTTCCATAGGCTGACATAGGGCGAGCTAGGGTGATGCTGGGCTAGAAAGGGCTGACGCAGTCCCTAGAGGCTGACGTTGGGGTTCTTGTGGGGCAAATTGGAGCTGTTGGAGTGTTTATCCGGGGTTTCTGTCAGAATATCTGTCTCCGACTAAGAGGTACTATTGCCGAGATTATTCTCTGTTTGGTGAGCCGGTTTTGGCACCCATATTGTATTTTGAAACTGCTTAATAATACAAACCCTCAGATAGCTGCACTGATTTTCCCGCATTGGGTTTTTCCGGGGACATTAGTCCAAAAACAACGGTGTCACTTGTGTGCTTGTTTTGTTTCCTTCAATAGATGATCTGTAATGAGTTGAGCATGTATTTGTATTTATTTTCAGTATTTACATGGTAAATAACTTGTTAATTAATCAGAACAAGTAGGCAGAAGTAAATCAGAAAGTACATGAAGGGTTTCTAACGGGTTAGACTTAGAAATTCCAACACTTAGAGATCTTCTGCAAACACTAGATCAACCATCAAACCAAGTAGAGAAATAAAATAACAATAAAATTTTGAAGAAATAGAGATACCTACTAATTTAATCAAAATTAAAATTGTTACCCTATATCCAACAAACTGAATAAGATACCTGTATTCAGATTATTCTAAGAGAGCTATTGATTTGCGATTTTCAAATAATATTTGTAGAAATTAAAATGATGTTACCATAGATTTATGAAGAGGAACGCCACTGCAAGTTGAAACCCCAAAGACTTTTGCATTAATTCCAGAAAATATACAAGAGAGCTTGAGAGATTAGTACACGATTCAAAGATCGGATGAAAAACAGATTGTCACCGACCTGTAATTTATAGGTAAAATCTCCAACGGCTAGTTGGCTTGATCATTGTCAAATTAATCTCGACCGTTCATAAAGATTTAACTAATCTTTAATTATCACTGTCGAAATTATTTAATTTTTGAGGAAAAATCGAATTTTTCATTTAATTGATTTTTAGTTAACTCAAAATTAATTATTTTGAGTTAATTTCCTCAAAAAATTGACTTTGACTTAACCACCAAGGCCCGAGGGTCCAAAATCTCTTGATTTCTTCAATATTACTTTGGCAGGGGACCTCCAAAAATTAACTTCTTTAAAACCCACGAATTTTACTATTGAGGAATTTAATTTTACGTAGGACACAATTAATTAAATTTCTGGCTTAGGATTTTAATTTAATTTTGCCAGAAAATTTAATTAATTGACTTATGATAGGATTAATTATTTTTCCAACCCTCTAATACTTAGCCATGGTGTCTAATTATGAGGGACCATGCACTAAATTTTCTTACATCAAGATTTTCCATTTTAATACATGGAGGGGGGAAACCCGTTCGTTATAGACCCTCAAAAAATACACATTTCTGCGACACAAAATATAATCCAGTAGGGCAAGTGAGTTGTAATAAAATAATCTAGCCAATTAGCTAGGTTTATTTCCAACTCACTTTTACATAGACTCGATCTAAAACAATAGGATTCGCCTAAGATCTTAGCGACAAAATCTAGTCTAGCTTTGGGGTAAGAGTGGAGGGGAAAACTTTGCCGATCATTTGTGTCTAGAGACATAGATGAATCAGTGAGACAAAAAACCTCTTAGAATGGAGATCGTCACCAAAACCATAGGTTTACCTAGGCTGTTACATTCAGACATGGTCATACTAGGATTATTTACATTATACCTATGCAGAATGGGTTGACATCTTTACAAAACTGCTTATTGATGATGAAATCTGAAAGGCGCGAACACTCGAACATGATAGATTCATTTAAAAAAAAAAGGGTGTACTGCTATGAGGTCGTTGACACAGAGTGGTCAACACCCCCCAACCAACAAAAAATCGGGAAAGTGAAGTGGTGGGTCATGCATTGGATTTACAATATTTGTGGCCATTTTTGGGTTGGGAGTTATATTTTTTTTGGGTTAGGAGGCACCTTTTGGGCATAGGTGGCAAAGGGATAAAATATATGTGAAATTAACCATGTTGCAAAGATTTGAGCTTTTGAGGATGCAAATGCCCCTTCTTCCAGCATGGGTACTTATCTGAATTCAAAGCTGAATGTTTAAAAAGTGCTGCAAGTTGTGTGTTAAAAAGTACACCATCAGTGTTGTTTCACCAAGATGTTATTCATAACCAGCTTGTTTGAGCAGTGGCCAGTACAGTGAGAATGGTAGTTTTGTCCATTGGAGGAGAGTGATTTGGCAAGAATATGGATACAATATTTCTGAATAACTCTGTGGCTGGAACAGCCGGTTGCATTATTCCATGGATTGGTATAGAATCTAGATACATTCTTTAATGCAGACCTACAGCAGATGTTTGAATAACAACATGATTGGTGTCTTGGCAGTAATAATAGCAGTTGGTGGAGCCAATGTTTCACTAGGAATGGAGCTGCAGATTGTCTTTCCTGTGAGAAATACTCAACAATCAATCACAGTCCTCAAACAAACCTTCAGCAGCAATCATTTGGACAGTATGGTGTACTGTTGTGGCAGCAAAAGAGGATGACCAATAACAGGTGCAATTAGTGAATATATGGTACTATGCTTACCAGTTTTATGTTTAAAGAAAGAACTTGGAGTCGTCATAAGAATGGAATTGAATTCAGCATGGATTAGCACCTTTAGCATGTGTTTTGCAGCAGCATAGAAGCACTGGTTCTGTTATTTGTAACAGCTTTCATGGCAACATTTGTGAAGCATCAGTGAGGTGTGCCTTATTTGGCTAATATACCTTCAAGTCCTGATGGTTGGGCATCTCAAAATGCCTGAAAATAATTCTTAAAGACTAAATTTTCTTGATGGGTAATTGTTTTACATAGGGGTTATCAGTAATTTTTTCATAAACAGTTATGGATATGACTCTTGTATGATGTACTAGAAGAAGACATCAGATCAGATTCAAGCATTCTGATTTCTGTGTATCAATCTGAAATATGTTTCCAGGACACTAAGAGCTGTTATTTTTGGGTTTGTTCAATATGTTCCAGCATCAGCTTATAGGGGCATACTGCAGAAAAACAAGGTGTTCATAAAATTAGCATCAACATATGTAAAGGTACAGCAACATGAAGGAACAGTGACTGGGTGTTTTCTGGGTCATTTGGGGGCAGTTTATGAGCACAAGATTTGGCATGAAGAAGAAACCCTTGCATCTGGTACTAGCGGAGGAGCATCTGGCATTTTATATATCGTTATCGGGCTGAGCTTTTTATGTGGTGCCAGGTCTCATAAACAATAACGAGCTCATTGATTAGCAATATATACCCTGTTGTGTCCCGCCGAGTCTTCAAACACCATGTGGATTAATGTTGTGAGATGGAATGAGCTAGACCCTTAGCGTATTTTGGTACTCCCTTTTATTCATGGACCAGTATAACTATAGAGGACTCATTCCTGAAGGAGCAGATTGCTTCGAATTCTCCAAACAAGCTTCTGTTGATTGTCTGCAATATGCCATGTCTTATTACAGCTTGAAGAAAAAGCGACTGCACAGGGATTTGGCTAGGGTTGTGTGTTTTACTCAAACAGCTGGGCAGTGGATCAGGTCCTTCTAGCTGAGGTGAAATGTCTCGTCGTTAGTCGCTTCGACCATGACTGGGACAAGACATGTATGTAGAGGGACAGTTTTTGGTTGAGGTTGAGGGTCATGTTTCGTTCAAGCCAATGGTATACACGAGAACTTGTTTGTTGATGCCAGGTACTTGATGCCATGAAGGAGGGTTTTAGAAGGGGTGGTGTGTCGAGGTCCGAGCAAGCATATCACATCCTCAACGTTGAGACATTTTCTTTAAAGGGCGTGAGTGTGTAGATCTTTTCCAAGCCGATGAGCCATCAAAAGATCCATCGTGGTATCACGGACGAAGGAAGAGTTTGGCCACACGTTTGGCTGGGGTCAAGGGCATAATAAAACCGGATTTAGTTTGCAATTCTTAATAGTCTCTTTGACAAGCTTGACACGAATGAAGATCATAGAGTTAATCTAAGATGATTCAATAGGTTGGTGGAGGATGCATGGGGATGATACCCTAGAGATCCAACAATTTGCTATTCACTTATTGTCTTAGATTGCTGGTTTCTTTATATTATAAAGGAATTGGTCCACATGTAGATTCATCCGCTCTGTCAAGAGGAATATACTTACATCTAGGAGAGTATAGAAGCTAGTTGCAGTGTATAGTGCCCTACGTCTAGTTCATTGGAATGAACTAGAGTGTCCTAGTTTTGGCGAGAAAAGACTTTTGATAAAATGTTGGGCCAAGTAAAAGAAACCATTCATTAGAAAGATGTTAAAATTGGCAACTAAGGCCAAATTCCACTTTGGACAACTCCTTTGGGGAAGATAATTGTGGCATTGAATTCGTCTTTTTGGGAGGACCAAAATTGACCTAAAGATCATCAAATTTGGTTAAAGAGAAATGTGTTTTTGATTTTATCTCCACTCATATGCAAATTCAAGGTTGGCCTCTCCTCCATAGAGCCCAAATGTCATGTCTATAGAGCCTCTCCAATTCCTATATATAGAGGTGCTTCCAACCTCATCTGATATATCATCAATGTGAAATTTCTTCTGAAATAGGGTGCGAAGTTGAGGCTAGGACGTCCAAAAGCAGGAGTCGGATTTGTGAGAAGATTGTCTCTGTTTGGCTTCCGTTCCCTTGTGGGAGTAAAGCCAAAGTTGTCTCTGTGGTTGTAGTAGCCAGAAGGGAGGTTGGAAGGACTGTTTTAATGAGGTTTAGGGCTGCGGATTCCTTACTATCTCAGGCCGCAATTCAGAGGTGAGGTAATAAGGGTTTCTATGCTTGATTTATGTATTCTATATCTCTGTTCCAGCCGCAGGAAAGAAACAACTACAACAACAGGTTAGGACCCTTGTTTGAGGGATCGTAAGGCCTAGGAAGGCTCTTCCCTTCAAGCCGCAGTTACATGAAGATTCAGTTCAGTTGATCAAGGGCTTCTTTCTTAGTTTTGGACAACTGAAGCAACCTTATTCTCTATGATATTTGGCCCTTCACGAGGGTGTATTTCTAAGTGTTTCAGTCTTCTGGATCAACAGAAGTTGCCTTGGATAATTTATTGAGTTTGAAGAGATTTGTTGGGCTTATTCTCATTACAGGTGGAAGACTGAAGCTCTGTGGACAGGACTGTCATCATAAAGAAGTCTACTACTTATTCTGCCTACCCTTGAAGAGCACCAAATAATATATACATTCTCTCTGGAGGATCTATTTAAGAATTGGGGCTCATCCTGTTTAAGGCTATTATCTCTGTTTCGGATCTTAAAAGGATCTCTTCTTCAGATTAAGGTATTCTTGGGATCTAGGCCTTGAGGATCAGCTGTAAGAAGACCTGTGGGTTATTGATAAGGTTTGCGACTCTACTAAAGGACCAGAGTTCTGAGGGTAATTGTATTGGAGCTGACCTCTATCTTGGACTCCAACAATAATTAAAGTTAAGTTTTTTTTTAATTTGCTTGTGGCAAGAGCAAGGATCAGGTGCAAGAAGGATCTCTGATCATCATACCTTAAGTTTCGTTGGTAAATTCTCTATTGACCTGAAGCTGTCATTTGAAGTCAAGCCCTGTTCTTTGCGGATCCTGCTGTCAGTACAATTATGTCTAGGATATATATATATATATATATATATCAGCATCTAGATTTCTTAGCGGACTTTATTAGATCGACCAATATTGGCATCAACAGTCAGCATTAGAAGGAGAATTCACTGTTCTCTCTGAAATCAAGTGCAGCCTTAAGGAGCTTTAAAGATTTGGCGAGAAGGCAAACTTTGAAAGGGTTTAATGGCTTGTGGTTTATTTTCTTAAGTTATGTTTTGGTAAGGGTTTCGTTGAGCTCATTTGTAGATGGTTCTGAGGCAATCCATATGTCATTGATGTATCAATTCCATTCATAAGTCTGAAGTAGTCAAGGGTTATACTCCATCTGTAACCTTTCAACCCTCTGAGCACTTTGGGGACAGTTCGAAATTCCTGGTGATGCATCAAGACTGAAAGGGAAGGCTCATGACTATGTTTTCGACTCTACTGTGGTTAAGTTCTGTTTCAGCCTCATTCATTAACTATGATCCAGCTTTGGTTTTAGGCTCCTATTCATTGTATCACAGACATTCCTAATTTCTGTTCAATCTTCGGCCCTCAAGTTCAAAGCCCTGTGCATATTTTGGTGATCTAGACCCTTTACTGTTTGTTGAAAAGCTCAGTATAAATTCGACCTTTAATATCAGAAATAATACACTTGTATTTGACCTCCATTTATGAAGTATTGTTATACTGATTGAAGAAATTTCGTGACCATAAATCTGAAGATCATCATCATCATTGGCATCTTATCTGAGCAGTAAAGTTATTTGGCCTATTCTATGAGCTAAAGTGAGTTATTTTGAAGTCTGGTTGACCTAACAATGAATAGGGTTTCAAAAGCTCAAAGATCTGGTTGTTCTTTTATCCACATTCAATTGTTGCAGTTCATAGTAGGTTCTGGAACAAACTTGTATGGATCTTTGCAGCTCCCATTATCAACAAAGGCAACAGTTGAGGGTTCTTGCAATCATCTGAAGACAAAGATTTTGTTTGAGACACATTCAGTCAGTAAAACAAAGACCTTCCTGACAATGATTTTTGTGAATGAGTTAAACAGTGACAATTTTGGTGATAAAGGAAGTGGCCTAGTAAATTGTGACCTCTGATTGAACTGGGTTTCATATGGTTGTGGTCTTACAATGATTCACCTGACATCAATCTTGTAACACGAAGCATGATTGACATAACAACCTGGTGAAGATTGCAAATCATTAATTACAATGATCTTGCAGCAGTAAGTGGAAACAGAAAGCAGCAAAGCACAAAAATTCAAGCTTAAATTCGACTTGAATCTCTCAAGGAAGAATAGTCTTTTTTTTTTTTTTTGAAGTATGAAGACCTGAAGCTATAAAACCCTGTGTAGCAAATATTCCTGGCATCAGTTCTACTATGTGTGGCTCTACCTTATGGTCTATTTTCAGTCCAACATTATGTACAATATTGTTACAGTCTAGTAGCTATGGTGATATGTTGTAACCCCAATAAATTGATAGTCTTGTTCACAATCGAAGTTGTGAACAAGACAGATGTAAATTTTGAAAGGTTAGCTCCCATGAAGAAGCTTCAAGGATCTGCCAGTGAAGGAAATTGCAGCACCTTTGATAAGAAGTGCACCTCACCTAAAGCTTTCATTCTTGAAGCTCATCTAGGAGAAGAAGTGCATGGCACTCTGGAGCAGTTCTCTATCAATCCTTATCAGTATGAAAAACAGAGGTACCTGGAAGAAAGTGTGTTACAGATTCTATGCCTTGACAATCACAATAAGCAAAGGACCCTGAGTTTGATATCTTGGTTGCATTAAATCAGGATTTTATGAAGAATGGTTCTATAGATATGAATGCCCGAATGAGAAAGTCTTCTTCTCATCATGGATTGGGTAATTGATGCGTTAGTAGCTGTCTTCTAGCAATAAAGGATGAGACAACTAGGACTATGATGATTCTTCAGACCTTTTCTGAAGTTGTTGCCTCATCTGACATCTCTCATATAGGAAGCTCATGATTACGGGATTCATGATCACCTAAAGCTAGGCTTCAGAGGGAGCTATAAATTCTCCGATGACTGTTTTTGTCCAATGACTTTTTATGGAGGCATGTCATGTCAACTGAATTTGATGAACTGCATATAAGTTGCATGATTATGAGTGGATAATTTCAGCACATGGACCATAGGATTAAAAGCAGGTTGCAAATAGCTTGATGCTTATGTTTTGAGCAAGCTTACTTTTCCAACATTTCAAGGGAGATGTGATGTTAATTGATAATGTCTGTCCAAGAAATAATACTATGAGGAAACTGATTTTTTTTAAAAGTCAAAATTTATCTTCCTTCAGAAAGAAGTTGGGAGTCATGGAAAGACCCTGCTATGAGGATTCTGGTTGAACATTGAGCTCTGGGGGCTCCTGGGGACTTGGGGTACTTCCTGGAACTATGAGCGACCATGGGGTGAGTGGTTCACCTTCCCTTATAGGTGCGTTATGTACAGGGTGAGTGGTTCACCTTCCCCTACGGTTGATGACACGTGTGTAGGGTGAGTGGTTCACCTTCCCCTACGATTGATGAGATATGCATAGGATGAGTGGTTCACCTTCTCTTGTGGATACCCCAGTGAGTGATGCATATAGGCATCTGTTGGTTGTCACATGTGGACATGTCGGTGGGACGTTGTTCATCCTTTCCCCACATGTAGGATGCTCATTCCTTATGATTGATGGTTGACATGTCGGTGGGACGTGGTTCATCCTTTCCCCATGTGTAGGATCCTTCTTATGATTGATGGTTAGCATGCATGTAGGATGTGGTTCATCCTTTCCCTACTCTTGGTGGTTTGCATGCGTGTTGGATGTGGTTTATCCTTTCCCTACGTGTGGTTGTGACATGTGTCTGTAGGATGTGGTTTCCCCTTTCCCTACATGTGGTCATGACATGTGTTTGTAGGATGTGGTTTCTCCTTTCCCTGTGTGTGGTTGTGAGCAGGATGTGATATATTTTTTCCCTGCTGGTGTTCCTGCATCATCCTACTCATGTAGTCCGGGACACATGGGAAGTACCTCTCATCTAGCTAATGAGTTGGGAAAAGTGGATAGGCACCATAGCATTATCGATGGACGCATCGTGTACTTCCGTACTCCCTATGTCTAGGATGCTAATGTTCAACAAACTTGATCACTTGAGATCAAGTCTGATTTCGGTTCTTCACATGGTTATGTGGACTGACTTTTGTTAGTGGAGAGTGATAAGGTCTTGTGACTCACTTTCGATCAATTCTTCTTCATTATCTATATCAGTGTTCAGTAGAGTTGAGATGAGATACAAAGATGCTTCATGGCGTCAGGATGGCATGATGATCGGTGACAATGGCTTATGGTTTGATAGGTGAAATTCCCCCTAGTTGAGAGGGAGTGTTAAAATTGGCAACTAGGGCCAAATTCCACTTTGGACATCTCCTTTGGGGAAGATAATTGTGGCATTGAATTCCTCTTTTTGAGAGGACCAAAATCGACCTAAAGATCATCAAATTTGGTTAAGGAGAAATGTATTTTCGATTTTATTCCCACTCATATGCAAATGTCAAGGTTGTCCTCTCCTCCATAGAGCCCAAACGTCATGTCTCTAGAACAAGGTTACTTGGGAGCGGGAGCGAAAATGGCGAGCAGGAGTGGGAGCAAAAACGGGGAGCAAGAGCAGGAGCAGGAGCGACATTTTCAGAAACTCTCGGTTTAGGAGCGAATTTTTATACAATATATGTTTTTTTATATTTTGATGCATATATGTCAACAAAAGCACATAGAATGATGAATTAGATATAAAAAGCATAAAAACATAGATTGAACCATATAACATCAATCATCTAGAAGTTATAATCTTCATCAACCACGTCCTCAAGTTAGTAACATACAACATATTGAGTCTCATGATTCAGCAATCTTAAAGTTTCAAGCTTTCAAAATTCAATATATAACATTTATCATCATTGATCACCAAAGTTGTACTTGTAAGCTAAGTGTAACCATTACAACAAAGAATATCTAACAAGAAATAAAATGTTATAAATGAAATGAAATGAAACAACTTTCAACTTTCATGAAGCATCATATTCATAATTCATTACCAATGAGTTATAATTGCCAACTTCAAACTTCAAAGTTAAATTGTCATATATTGTCTACAAAAAATATCATAATAAATATGAACGAGTCAACAGTTATAAAAATTACTAGAAACTAGAAAAGACAAGTAAATCCATTATCTATTGCTAATGCATGGGCCTCTTGCCGCCATGAGAAATGTTTAATTTTTGAGTCTTGTTCGAAAATCAAGATCTTTGTCATTAATATCACCCTCTAAGCATTAATATCTAGAGGTATCTTTGTCATTACCTTTGGATCTGCATAGGGATCTTTGTCATTAATATCACCCTCTAAGCATTAACATAACATGTCAAGTCAAGATTTTGTTTAAGTGATGGGTACATTTTTAGTAGGGTCATGATAGAGGAGTTCAACAACCAATGTCACTAACATCAAGGTACATAGAGGGATTGGTGCTCTTGATCAAATACGAGTTCCATACCCTAATACATGACACAATCCAATGGAAACATTGCAATCCCCCCAATCTTGGAATCCTAAAAATTTGATAAGTCTACTGGATTTTGAATGAGATCTAAAATTCTACTTTCTCCATATGAAATCCAATGAGGTCAGAACTACCCTCAAACATGCTGAATCATTTCATGGTAATGTTAAAAATTTAAGTAAAAGGATGAAAATGAAGATTAAGGAGAATGTCAGTTTTACTTTAAGAATTTAACATTACCATGAATCACATATCAATAAAATGATGAAAATGAATATTAAGGAGAATGTCACTTATTTTTTAAAAATTTAACATTACCATGAATTACATATCAATACTAGGGCCATAGGCTTGATCATTAGGTTTCCCCACTAAAAAATTATTTGTTTCTTTGAAAAAAAATTGCATTTGGAATGTTATTGCAAATTATTTTTTTGCAAAAAAGGCTAGGGAGAGAAAATTTCTCTCCTGGGGTTGCTCTCTAAGGGAGCGCGCTCCAGCTGTGGGTTCAAGAGTTGGGGGAGTCGCTCCCTTGCAACCCTGCTCTAGAACCTCTCCAATTCCTATATATAGAGGTGCTTCCAACCTCATTTGATATATCATCAAAGTGAAATTTCTTTTGCAATAGGGTGCAGAGTTGAGGCTAGGACGTCCAAAAACAGGAGCCATGTTTGTGAGAAGATTGCCTTTGCTTGGGTTCCGTTCCCTTGTGGGAGAAAGGCCAAAGTTGTTTGTGGTTGTAGTAGCCAGAAAGGAGGTTTGGAGGATTGTTTTAATGAGGTTTAGGGTTGCAGATTCCTTACTATCTTAGGCCGCAATTCAAAGGTGAGGTAATAAGGGTTTCTATGCTTGATTAATGTATTCTATATCTCTGTTCCAACTGCAAGAAACAACTACAACAACAGGTTAGGACACTTGTTTGAGGGATCGTAAGGCCTATGAAGGCTCTTCCCTTTAAGATGCAGTCACATGAAGATTCAGTTCAGTTGATCAAGGGTTTCTTTCTTAGTTTTGGATAACTATTGGTACGGGTTGCTGTAGGGTGCATTCAAGAGGAGCCTCAAACCCTAGATCTGAGTGTAGATGTCTAGAAGTGAACTACAAGGAAGTAACTCAGTGAAAGGGGGATACATCATGTTTAACATATTTGATTATGGCTGTTGGTATGCCCTAACCATTTTTGTTGAAGCACAATGTTCTAGACCTTCATTGTACTCTTTCTCTCTCTCTGCTGAACATTTGATATTAATAAAAGAAGAATTGACAAAGGGTTTTCCCCATCTTGGGGTTTTTCCCTGGCTTGAGCCAATTGTTGTGTTCTCTTGTCTTGGCTTGCCTCCTGCATTTACATTGGATGTTCTTTCATTAGTTACTAGTATGAGGCAATGGTTAATATATTAATGGAATCAATAAATGAAGTGATTGACCTAAGCAAAGAATATGTTAACTTAAAATTAACAAAAGAGCTATCCTTAGAGTTCTATATGACGAAATTGGATCCATTATTTAGTGTAAGTACAATCAATTGAATAAACCTTTGCACCTCCATCAAATGTGAGATGTGTTCCTCCCAAGTAGCACTGTATACCAACACATCATCTGAAGAACCAATAACAAATGAATTTATATATGGGCACAACAATGTTACATTTATTGTCATAGACAATTTATTCCCAGGGGTCAAAATTTTAAATTATTGGCAATGTCGGGGGAAATATTGAAAAATGTTAGGAATTATTGGGAAACTTAAAAAATTACAAAAAGTAATCATTTTAAACTTATAAAAAACATCAACGTCAAACAAACACATTGCTATATAAATATGAAAATAAAATGATACATGATATGTATAAGATGTCAAGTGATACATCGGATATCGATATTGAAAGATGATATTTGTCTTGAGTCATAAGATCTAATAGAATGATACAAAATCATATCAAAACAAAAATAGATGTATCTCATGAGATGAATCATGGCAATGAAAACAATGAATTTCCCCTTGTTTGCTTGATGGAAAATGGGCACATCATCCTTAGGAATGTTATCGGAATGGGACCAAAAGATTGGTCAACCAAAAAATACATAAAATATTCAAATTTTGAAAACATATAATTTATGCGCATCCATATGAATCCAAATTATTATACAAAAATATGCAAAATTTCTCATGTATATAGCAAGGGTGCATATAACCAAAATATCAACGAGTGCAATCCATCTCTGAATCAAAATAGATCAACAAAGATGCTCTAAATGTTCTCCGAAATCCAAAGAAAATCATGCTACAACAAATAGCTACATAACATCAAAATCATTGCCTATATTGGGATCCTCTGCATCAAGATTACCCATTAATCTTTAAAATAAGATAGAAAAAGCTTCATATCCTAATCAATGATTTTGCTTGAGTGAAGTGTACATTTTCACTAGGGTCATGAAGGAGGAGCTCAACAATCAATGCCACCAACATCGAGGTGCATAGAGGGCTTGGTGATCTTGATTAAATGTTAGTTCCATACCATTGTACATTACAAATTCCAATAGAAACATTGCAATCTTGCTAATCCTAAAATCCGGAAAAACTATTAAGTCTGTTGAATTTTGAGTGGGATAAAAAATTCTACTCCCAAACATCTCGAGTCAATTAATGGTAATGTTAAAAATTTAAGTGAAAGGATGAAAATGAAAGATACAAGAAAATGCCACTTTTACTTTAAGAATTTAATATTACCATTAACTACTAGGGTATGTCTCTGATGAGATGAATCTTGGGAAATGAAAACAATAGATTTCCTTTTGTTTGCTTGATGGAAATTGGCAGAGTATCCTCACACCTCAATCCCACTCACTTTTAAAAAATTACGGTTAAAAGAAAAATTGATAATAAGTTGAAAATGACAGAAGGAGGGCAATAATTTAGGTAATAATTGCAATAATTACCTAAATTATCGCGATAAATTCAAAACAGGGAAATTATCGCTATAAATTATGGCGATAATATCGGTGAGGGGCAGTTTGGCGATAATATCGCAATATGTGCAACACTGGGGCACAATATATCATTCATTAATCTCATGAACATAATTGGTGCATTGCATAAACAAAATGGCATGACTAGCAAATCATGCAAACCTTGTTTGGTTTTGAAGGCGGTCTTCTAAACGAGCAAATGGAATTTTTTGTTCCTCTATATCGTGAACACTAAAATAAACCTCTAACTGTTGCAACCAATGATTTAATTTCAAAGTGCCTATCTCAACTTGACATGGCTTACTATCTACCTTCGCTTCCATCTTGAAGAGAGACTGTTTATGGTTCATGGCACTCAAACTCGGTTGCTCTTTTTTGGGTTTCCTGGACTCCTCCTTTGGTTCTTCTTGATTCCTTGATTTCCCCTTTGATTTGACCTAGAACCTCCATCTTCTCCGAGTAACCTGAGTTTATTGGTTAGGGTCGCCATGAGGAGGCTCACATTATGGTTTATATCTGCGAATTGCGCTTCTAGCTGCACAAACCTCTCCTTTGTCAGATCTCGAAGGTTATCATGAATTGATTCGTCAGCCACACTTGGGGTTTTATGATGTTTTGCTTAAACCAGTGTGATCCCCTACAACTTCCCACAAAATGCCTAAAGAAATATGCTTTGATGCAATATGACGTGGAAAATGATGTGGATATTCCACTTGATAGTTCGTCGCAATGGATTTGTGAAAATTATCCAAAGCCTATACTATGAGGGGTTGATTCCTTTTAGATTCCAAATTTGTTATTATTTTGCGGTTTATGGATGCAATAGATACTAGATAATATATGGAAAATAAAGAACATGTAAATATAATCACTCAAGCCACATTAAACACCAAGATATGCTTTGAGAAACTCTTTTGGGAGAAATCACAGTTGAAAGGTGAGGCTGCTATGCTCTCTTTTGTCTTGATTGGAGATTATGCAAGTACAAAGGAGAAATAACTCTTTATGAAGTTGCTTGAGACTTGTGCCCTGTGGGCTGTTATAGAAAACAAATCCCCTTTGTTATGCTCTCGCTCTATCCACACTCTTCTACTTTGGTCTACTATGGAACAAAATGCAAGTAAATAAATGAGACCCTTTTTCCTCCTAGTTGCTTGATTATAACACAACCTAATAGGCAACTAGGGATTATATTTGACCCATTTAACCCTCAACATGAGTTACAACACGACCCTTCTAGAGTCCTCTTCATAGTGCCCATGTCGCTAGCTCCTTTTGGATGAGTAACAGGGGCTGACGTGGCATGCTCTTGAATTGTGGTGGTCAATCACGATAGGTCAACCTTTGGGAGTCATAACTTTTGCATCCGAACTCTGATTGATGTGATTCTTGCACCGTTGGAAAGGTCTTAGAGTGTAGAATAATGTTATGGTGTCTAATGCTTAAGAAAACAATATTTACTCCCAACAAGCACTTTTTAAGGCCTCATATTGACCCTAGAAGGTTCCAGATCCCAATTCTTGCGTTTGGCAACACCTTTTGGGCATAAGTGGTGTTGTCGCCCAAAGTGTACACTTAAGTTGCAATGCTTAGAGTAGGGGTTGTCACCCATTCCCTACTCGCTTTGTTTAATCTTTCTTCTAGACAAGCTATGGGGTTTAGTCCCTAAAGATGAATGGAAAAGGAAAACTTGTTGAAACAACAAGTTCTAGGAGACTAAGGGCAAGGCAACCACCTCTCTACTTGATTAATTGTTAGCAAGTAAGATTATTATTATTGAGCAAGGTGAATGTTAAAAGATAGATTCAATTAGATCAATATGACACTTAATAAGATTTTAAGAGTGAAAAACCAGGCCTTAATAGCAATGCTCAAATACAATTTAAAGTACTTGCAGATAACAATACAAGCTGTAAGATAAGCAATGTTGCAAAAAGGGTTAATTCAAGAAATCAAGAGACTATCAACAATTAAAGATGTGAACAACAAGAGATAACATTGCAAGAAAAATAAAACTTGTACTTCAAGTAAAGATGATATTCAACAGAAAATAAGCTTGAAATTGACAAGCGTAACAATATAAAACTTGCAAGTATAGAAAGAGCTCACAATCCCAATTACATATAATCAATTGAAATGCAAGATGAATGCAAGACTAATCTATGTGAGATGCAAAGTCTTGGTTAATTTTAATTATATGCCTAAGCTAAGGGTGAATGTCCTCTGCTCATTATCAAAGCAAGTCTTAGAACAAATTTGTTGGGAGAAGTGCTGGGGAAGGAGGTTAGGGCCAAATGTTATCAAAATTGGACCAGAACTAGTGGAACTGGTTGGTTCGACCATTTTTGGCCCAAAACTGGTCCGAACCGGGCCTCTGAAACAGAATAGGCTGGTTCTATAACGGAACCGGCTGGTTCGGTACCAAACCGACCTATTCCACCGAAGGGGCCATTTCCATGCGGTTCGTACCTTCCTGGTTCAACGTAAAAATTTGCCTATTTTTTATTTTTTGATTTTTTCATTTTGTTGGCCCACTTCTAATTCTCCCATAGGTCAGCCTAACATTCAAGCCTATGGTCCTCAACTTAATATTCAAGCCTATGGTCCTATTATTGCTATGCGATTCATGGTATTGTTAAATTATTAAAGTAAAAGTGACATTCTCCTTAATTTTTCATTTCACTTAAATTTTTAAGATTACCATGGAATGACTTAGGATGTTTGAGAGTGGTTCCAACCTCATTGGATTTCATACAGAGAAAGTAGAATTTTAGATTTCACTCAAAGCACGTAGACTTAACAAATTTCAGGATTGCGGGGATTGCAATGTTTGCATTGGATTTTGTCATGTACGAGGATGAGGAACTAGTATTTACTAAAGAGCACCAATCCCTCTATGTACTTTGATGTTAGTGACATTGGTTGTCAAACTCCTCTATCATGACTACTAAAATGTATCCATCACTCAAACAAAATCTTGACTTGACATGCTTTGTTTTTTCTATCTTATTTTAATGCTTAGAGGGTTATATTGATGACGAAGATCCCAATATAGGCAATGATTTTAATGATATGTAGGTATTTGTTATAGCATGATTTTTTTGGATGCTACAGGCCATCTAGAGCCCATTTATTGATGATTTTCGGTTCATGGATGGATTACACTCAATACTATTTTGGTTATGTGCACCCTTACATGCTATATAAATGAGAACTTTTGCATATTTTTGTATAAATGGTTTGGATTCATATGGATGCACATGTATATATATGCTTTTCTTTAAAATTTAAATATTTTATGTGTTTCTGGTCAACTAGATTTTTGGTCCGGCTTTTTCACTGGTTCCGGTCTAGTTCCGATCAGTTCCCAATCCACAAGGCTTTTTGGTTCGATCACTGTTTGGTTCTGATAACATTGCTAGGGCCTCATTAATGATATCTACTGAGGACTTCTGGCAACCCAAGTGCCTCCTTTCCTACAAGGACTTGATTGCAAGAGAAATGCAAGGTCACTCGTTTTAACTGTTGTTTAAGGGTCAAGCTTCTCAAATTGGATAATGAAGAAGGGTGTCCTATCTTTCTATCAACCAAGCTTATGCTTGGAGGTAAATTTTAGGAATGGAAGTCTAGTTCTAGGATGCAAATGCAAATGCAAATGCTTCAATGAGATTAATAACAATAAGATGCTTCAAAGAAAAAGATACTAATCCAGAAGACAATGATAATTACTTAAAGCACAAGATTAGATTACACAAATAACCATTGAAGCATATAATGATTACACAATGAAACAAGAGAAATGACAATTAGAATTGGATGTTAGAGTAATGTTTCAATATGCCTTTGACAAGAAATGCTTTTGAAGATGTAAACAAGTAACGTTATATGATAAAGCACTAGTGAATGATGGCAAATGAGATTGCTAACAAGAAATTAGAGATTAGAGAGATTACTTTAAATCTACAGCTGCAAGTGAAACAAAGACACGAACTATTTCAAATGCACTAGATCAAATAGCCAATTATTGCAACTTAGGAGATCAGATCTAAACTATGAATGCAAGAGAGACAAGTTAGTAAGTTAGATCTAACACTAAGAGACAAGCAAAAAGGATACCTCCCTTTTAAATAAGGAGACCAAATACCATGGGATTGAGATCCCATGTTCCCTCAAGGCACAAAGATCACTTTTATTATTGATGTTACAAAGGAAGAAGTCCTTTAGACAAAGAGGAAGGACTCTTCAATTCAAGGAGATTTACAATGATGAAAGAGCTTTACAACAACAATCTCCTCAAGATACAAGGCCAATATAAATAAGATCTGCTTGTGATTTTGATTGCAATTTTTTCAAACCAAATTGATCTAGCCCTCAAAGGACCCTTGACCTTCAGCAAGGATGATTATCAATCTTCAAATGCTCTCGACCTAGGTGAAGGAAGGCCTTCAAGAGCTCACGGCTAGCTCAAAAAATTAGTTTAATTTTTTGATTAAATTTTAAAATTAATTTTATGGTGATTTCTTAAGGATCAAGGCTCAAATCTCTTAATTTTTTTTTGGTCTTTCCACTACTAATCGACTTTTTGCAGTAGGTGAGAGAGGCCTCCTTTAGGATCTCTCAGCCTTGAGGAAAAGGGCTCAAAATGACACGACTTTCTCCAAAAAGTTTCAATGAGATCAAGCCTTCCAAATCTGATTTTTATGACAAGAAAATTTATGATAAAACCCTTTCAAAGATTCACTGATCTCTGCATAATTCACAAGGGTTAGCACGTTGAAATCATAGGCAAAAATATGACCCTAAAGGGCTTACGACCTAGCCAATTTGAACAAAAATGCTAGCAGCCCTCAAGAAAAATCCTCAATAAAATTATTAAGCCACAAAAAATAAATCAAACTATTATGAAACCAGCTCAAGAAAAGATAGAAAAGATAGATCAACGCCTTAGAATTCAGCCTCTTCGAGGGGGCAACTTCCTTTACATTACATAAATGAATAATTCTTGGATGATACAAATGAAAAGACCTCCTTTCAATATATAGGAGTCTAAGGGGTCATAACATAATCAGAGCCTACATAATAATGTAACGGCATAATAATAACAATAGTGGGCTTCTATGGGGCACAATAGTAACAATATGGGCACAATAGGGGTACAACAATATTAATAAGGGGTACAACTACAATAGTAATGGGGTAATCACTAGCATTATGGGGACCCAACATGCGCCTCTCCTTCAAAAAAAGTGTTGTCCTCAACGCTTGAGTAGTTCTAGATGCTTCTGTATAAAATTCTCATCCTCCCATGTGGAATCTTCAGCAGATAAGTTCTTCCACTTGATAAGATACTCTGAAATTGATCGATTTCGTAGCTGTCGGGTTCTTGTTTCTGTGACTGCTCCAGGTTCCAATATGATTTTTCCTTCCTCTTCAATTTTTGGCAATATTGTTTGAATTGGGATCTTTTGCAACTTTTGAATAAGTGGCCATACTTCTTTGTCCTTCTTCCATTCATCCATTGCTTTGCTTATCCAATTTGGTTGGATAATAGAAATAGCACAAACCAATGCTTCCACATCCTCATCCTTGAAGAGTCTTCCCATTCGGTAAGGTCGCCATTTTTTAAGTGCATGTAGTATTGCCAACATTTCCTTCTCATAAATAGCTTTCTTGAGTTGTAGCGGTAAAAACACCCAATAACCTACATCAAAACATTTTTCACTATGATCTTGATCTACTTGTTGTTTCATTTGATTTTGCACCAAAGTGGCATTATCCTTTAAAAGTTGGAGAACTTGTCGTTGATGCTTGATGTGATCTTTCACTGCTTGAACCTTTTTCTTCTTGATATGTCCTTCTATCTCTAGAGTTTGAGGAGTGGTATTTTCTTCCATTCCTTTACAAGATATGGTTGGATTCATTTCTTGACGCTCGATGTGATCTTTCACTTCTTGAACATTTTTCTTCTTGATATGTCCTTCTATCTTGATAGTTTGAGGAGTGGTAATTTCGACCAATGAATTACAAGAATGGTTGGATTCATTTCTTCTTTATTGATGTCATCTTTCACTTCTTGCACCTTTTTCTTCTTGATATGTCCTTCTATC
>APFE030961596.1:0-7500 GCA_000404065.3 Pinus taeda
TTTCTCCTTCAATAGTTGTAGCACACTGTCAACATGTTCAACATGATCCTTCCAAGACTTGTTGTAGATTAGTATATCATCAAAAAATACTAACACAAATTTTCTAAGGAATGGTTTGAAAATTGAATTCATCAAGCCTTGAAATGTTGAAGGTGCATTGGTAAGGCCAAAAGGCATGACCAAAAATTCATAATGACCCTCATGAGTTCTAAATGTTGTTTTCGGAATGTCTTCAGTCTTCATTCTGATTTGATGATATTCTGAACGAAGATCCAACTTGGTGAAGTAAATTGATCCATGCAATTCATCCAGTAATTCATCAATGACAGGAATGGGAAACTTATCTTTAATAGTGAGCTTGTTGAGCTCCCTATAATCTGAACACATGCGCCATGATCCATCCTTCTTGTGCAGCAATACTACTTGAGCAGAGAAACAACTTTGACTCGGTTGAATTATACCAGCCTCTATCATTTATGCAACCATACGTTCAATTTCACTCTTTTGGACATAGGGATATCTGTACGGCCTGATGTTTGGAGGAACACTTCCTGGAATTAGGTGAATAGCATGATCATAATCACACACAGGTGGGATACCTTTGGGAGTCTCAAATACCTTGGAATGATTGTCTAGGACTATTTGGAGATCTGGAGAAATAGATGATTCCGGTGTGGAAACATCTAGAGAACATAATTGTGCAATTATACCACTTTCTTCCTATTTTAGAAGCTTTGTCATACCATTAGAGTTGATTATCTTTCCTGGTTTCCTTGCAATACCCCTTAATTCAACTTCCTTTCCTTCCGTAGAAAAATTGATGAAAATTTCTTGAAAATTAAAAGCTATGTACCCAAGGATTGTAGCCATTGGACTCCTAGTACAATATCAGCACCTCCCATTGGAATGGAAAGCATTGGGCTAGTCAATACATATTCTCCCATGGATAGCTTGATATTATGGCACTTTCCAGATCAATTTATTGTTCCTCCATTTGCAATCATCACTTGACACTCTGGTGCTGGATATAGGAAGCAATTCAATTCTTTTTCTTTACAATGAATAAAATTGTGTGCTTCCTGAATCAATCAACACTATTACCTTTTTCTTCTTGATTTGTCCTTCTATCTTGATGGTTTGAGGAGTGGTAATTCCCGTCAATGCATTACAAGATATGTTCGGATTCATTTGTTCTTCATCTAGGCTTTTCTCCTGGAGTATATCATCTTCTTTTGACCTTTCTTGATCCTTTTCTTCTTCCACTTCACAATCTATGTAGAATAATTTCTTCTCAGCACACTTATGACCTTTAGTGTATTTGCTATCACAACTGTAACAAAGCCCTTTTGCTCTTTTTTATTCCAATTGTTGTGGTGTCAACCTTATAGGTTGTGGAAGACTAGGGATAACACTTCCATCTTTATAGTTGTGAGTGGTATGCTTCCTGGTTGCCATAATTTTGCTTTCCATTTTTCTTGCTAACCTGAATGCCTTCTCTAATGAATCAGGTTCCCGAAGGTGAACATCATGTTGGATATTGTCCTTTAAAGACCCTATGAACACATCAATTCTATGCTCCTCTAGAATATCTTTTACCCTTATGTTCAATTTTTGGAACTCCTCAATGTGCTCCATTATCAAACCTTTTTGTTTGAGACTTATCAATTGGCTAAAAAAAGTGTTGCTTTTTGTATCCTCATAATGTGCTATCAATTCTTCTGTAAAAATTGCCCAAGTGATAAATTGTTTACGGGAGCAAATCCACTAATACCATAAAAACTGATTTGGTTCCAAATATAAATTTTCCATATGTACCTTTTGTGTGTTTTGCACATTATTGAGATCGAAAAATTGCTCCATCTGTAATATCCATGTTGAGGGATCCTTGCCATTAAACTTCCTCATATCGATTTTTGGAATATGGTGGGTCTTCGATCCAACATTATAGTATATGGAATCATGATTAACATTTCCTTTGTTCTCATCATGAGTTTCCTTTAGTACCTTTTCACCTTTAGTGACCATTCCTTGTAGCAACTTATTCATATTTATTATCAATTCTTCCATCTTATCATCCATGGCATCAATTTTAGCATTCTTCTATTCATCTTAGCATCCATGCCATTCATATTAGCTTTCATGACATCCATCTTAGCTTCTACGCCCTTCTTTAAACCATCCATCTTAGCTTCTACATCTTTCCTTAAACCATCCATATTAGATTCTGTTGTTTTTTGTGCAAGTGACACTTGTTGCACTTGTTCTTGTAATTTTGATAGATCATGTAGCATTTCTTCCTCTTCTTCATGAGTCATGCTAGAGATTTTAGGTTCCTTACTAGGTGTTTGCATTTTCTTTCCTCGTGGCATTAGCTAACAATAATAATGCTCTAGTATGCCCTTTGAATTCCTTCAAAATAAATTTCAAACCAATCTTAAGCAAACATTTAAAAAAATATACACACATTTTTTCACTTTGTAGGAGCTCGATATTGCCTCTGATGTATCTCTGTAATTTTAGATCATCCAGTTCTGAAATTATGACCTACAGTATCCCTCTGTGTCCTCTTTCTAATGCCACTATTCTGACCCCAATTGGATTCTCCAATGAAGAGTTATGCCAAATCTCCCACAGTGACCTGATTATAGACTAGTTCAGTAGAGTGAACTTGTACGATGTGCCATGACTCACTGTTTCAACCTTTAGCTCTGAAAAATATATAGAAGAAACTACAGTCTGTGCTCTTTCTGTACCCTTTTATGAAATTTCAATCCAATTTTTGGAGAAAAAGTTATGATGATTTTCCCCAAGTCACCTGTTTGGAATTGTTGAAGCCCCGAAAATCGGGTCGACAACAAGGGGGAT
The DNA here is from genome assembly GCA_000404065.3 of Pinus taeda. Classification (NCBI taxonomy): domain Eukaryota; kingdom Viridiplantae; phylum Streptophyta; class Pinopsida; order Pinales; family Pinaceae; genus Pinus; species Pinus taeda. The sequence continues at coordinate 2,866 of APFE030961596.1, forward strand.
ACCCACCCGGTCCAGACCTTGGTTGGCGGCTCCTTATCCGTTTGGTATAGCGGGTCCGACTCAAGATAATGGGACCAGTTTCCCGATCTTGGGTGTGTGTATTTGTATAGAATTGAATTATGCTGATATAAGATTATTTTAAAGCTAATCTAATTCATATTCTTTAACTTTAATCTATGCTATTGTAATCTAGTGAGAAACAACACATCAAATCTATTTTAACCTGGGATTGTATATCTTCCATTATGTGATCTAAAGATATTTCGAACAATAACTGGTAATAAAGATCATTCAGCTATCATAAGAATAGAAATGATTAGAGATAAACCACTTTTCATAAGAAGTTAGGCAAAACAGTTGTGAACAACATATCGCATAATAAGCTATTCATATGTCAGACATAAACAATATGACTCCACCGTACAAAGTGCCAAATGATAACCCATACATTCATGCAATAACATATAAACAACTAAAACTATAAATCACTTAAAGAACATAAGCAGGAATTGCCAAGAGATAAAAGTACCATTTATGACTAATTCTACCGATAAGCTTCAAGCAAAAATGATCTATCTCTACTTGTTCTAAAATCTACCAAGAGTACAAAAGTGCAACATCAGTAGCAGATATCAAAATGCAAGTAAAAATAAATCTCGATCCATCCATTCATCAAAACCTCCTCTGAGGGTGCAGAAGTACATGTTCTGAGGATAAGTTTTTGACAAATCTCTGGACCCTTCTCTAAATGCATGAGAAGGGTTAAAATACTACTTCCTAATTTTAATAATAGTGTTTTTACAAAATTTTAGGATACGGTTCTCAAATGACCATCCTTTTTCTAATCTAAAACAAAAAGAAACAACAAACTTCTAAAAATAAGCTATTTCTGAATTTGGTCCTTAAAACTGCAAATGTTCATCATGGATTTGAGAAGAGTCGGTTGGCCAACTTCTGCGCTGAGCTGGGCTGCGAAAATAGAATCTATGAGAGCTGGCACTACTTTCTCGGCTGATTTTATGATGCATTTCACAGTCATCCATTGACTGTCTCGCTTGAATAAATATGCCCAGTAACACTCCCAATTCAACCTGTTCAATGCCTGGATCACTTTTCCCTTTTCCTGCGCCTTCTGCTTCCATTCTGCCTCCATTCGTGACTTGTTTGGTAGGTACCCTGGGGCGGTTTCTGTGATTAAGTTGGCTCTGTGTAAATTCTCATTTACACAGTCGATAAGAACGCTCGCTTGTGTCGCCGTTGTCTCTGCCGCTTGTTCTGCCTGCCTGATTTGATCGTCCCATTTGTTAAAGAGCAATTCTTTATGGCTCTCGTTTATTCTGGGTGAATTTGCTCTCTTCCTTTCCTCTCCATCCTGCCAAGCTAAGTACTCTGTCACTCGTCTGTCAATCTGGTCGTAGTCACCTCGCAAGTCCGTCACTTGATTGGTGAGTTTATCGCTCAACTCGCAATAGTGACTCCACTGCGATATTTTACGTCCCAACTCTTCCTGTTGTTCCAGAAGTTGTTCATTTAAGCCAGTAGACACTAAAACAAATTCGGCAAGCTTGGGCTCATCCTTGTGTATTTCTTGTAAAGCTTGCAACTGCTTTCCTTTTTTGTCTAGGCTTCTTTGATAGCTTATCTACATCTGCTAAAAGTCTTCTTGTAGTTTCTCGAGTTGTTTGGACGCTTCAATACTGGCATTGGCTTGTTGTAGCTGTTGTTGTAGTTGTTGTATTTGGTTTTCTTGTTCCCTCAACAGTTGCTGAACTTCCGACGCCTTGTCGATAGTTGCAAAAGCGTATGCTCCTTCAATCTGAGACAATTTCATGAGATTTTCTGTCGGGTTGTTGTTAGGGTCTTTCCATAAGACGTCTAAATGTTCAGCATCCTGTGACAGCGTATTCTCCAGCTTTCTCTTCTTTCTTTTTCTCCTCACCACTGCTTTATGTTGGGGACTATAGAATACGTCCAGTGGGGGAATTTCCTCTACATTAAGTAGGAGCTCAGACAGTGGAGTGATATGACTGTTCTCCATTTCTGAGACACTACCGACCATGGTCGAAACCATTTCCTGTGTTACCTGTGCATTGCTCACAGGTGTTCTTGGGACTTGCCCTTCAAGGCTGATTATCTCGTTGAAGTTTTTCCATTCTTTTTCGAGCTCTGTTATGACGAGTGGCAATTTAATGACGAGAGGATGGACATCTCTTGGTGGGGAGGCGATAACTTGTTGTTGCGACAATGCACTTGACTGAGCTGTATCTTTAGCTGTTTCTTCGCTTTTTCCTTGGTCGCTTGCAGACTTTTTAGAACGTTCAGGCCTTCCTTGGGCAGCGTCAAATTTGGATTTGGAAGTACTGGAGTTTCCACTAAGGCTGACGCTAGGAGTCGGTTCTGTAGCGGGCAGTCGCAGCTTTTCTAGGGGAACACTGGCTAGCCTTCTTTCTCTGTATAACAAAAATCTTTGGAAGTCATCTGGGGATAACCTCGACTGAGCTTCTCGCAAAACTTCCTAGAGTGAACTTTAACTTTGAAACAAATCATCAAATAAATCTTTCTTTCCAACGAACACTTTTATTCTGACACTTATAGTGAAATCATGGGTAACATTATTTAGGTCAAAAGGCCGAGCGGGGAATTTAAATAACTATAGAGACATCACATTCTCTACTTCAGCAAAAGTGTTTCCTACATCGAACAATTAGAAGGCCCCACAAGCTACAGGAAACTGAGGCCATATGGCCTTCTTATTGTCTTTTAGTTCTTTGGTTAGGCCGCCTTATGAGCAAGTCTAATAGGAAATTTCCCTAGCTAAAAGCTTGTCGGGGACATATAGAGGTAGGACATGTGGAGGTACAGTGCTCCCAAACACTCTAATGTAAGTGAACCATTCTTCCCTGAACCATCTTGCGATGGGGATGATGTCTATTTGCACTTCGGGTGAGCACCTCGGGGGCTCTTCACCATATATCATCCTATATAGGGGTAAGATGAGCCCGTGGAAAATCTGATAAAAGTGAGGGGAAAACTGGGAATCCCATAATACTTTGTGATAAACATGAATATGTGACGGGTACTGGGTAGTCCATTTCCAACCCACAGTGGGAATTTAGATACATAGCAAATAGAATCCATAATATAAGAAGATAGATAAAAAGGAGGATAGACCCTTTGAGACAAGGATCTCTTAGACTGGTAATTCATAACAACAGTGTATAGATTATCAGAAAATATCTTGGCCCAATCCACGAGATCGACATTTGTGGCAGCGTCTATGAGTGGTAGCCATTCAGATGAAAATTTATTTATGTCTAGCATCCCAAACAGCTTGCAAAGCATGGCCGTAGCAAAACAATATGGAGAGGTGAGGGAACCAGTGATGTACATATTGTTTTTGTCCCTTTTTAGTGGCTCCTCTCTTCTGGTCCATTCTTTAGTGGTTTCTTCCAGGTTTGGGTTCTCTTTTGCAAATTTCTTGACAAATTGTGTATTGTAGGTCATTTGGGGCTTGGGAAGATGATACATAAGCTTTAAATATTGTGCGGCGAATGATCCTATGACCCCATGTCCCTGAACTTTGAATTCTCTGCCTTGTAACTCTGCATTGTCAAGTATCCACCTGATCATATCTGTATACGGAAACATTTTGGGTCTAGCTGCTATTCGGTGAAGAAACGAGCATGCCAGCTCCTCTAAGGATGCCTTGGAAGAGTTTTGTGAGCCCGCAGCACTATCAACCTTCATTACTTTAGGATTTTCGTCCTCCAGCAGCCTATACATGCCTTCCCAGGTCGAAATTCCTGCGTCCCTGTTGCATGCAGTGTTTGTATACAAGGGCACCATCTCCTTCATCTTTTCCTTCATCTCGGAGCCTTGGGCTTTATGTTTCTTTCACATTTCCTCATGCGTTTGGCTTTTGAATCTTCTTAACTCTTAGTTCCTACAGATTACGAGCGAAGTGGAAATGATTGATTGAGAAAGGTGATGGGAGAGTTTTAAATGCAAAAGATATACCAAATATGCCACATTACGTGAAATAATTCTTTAGAAAAGCACACATCTTCATTTAATTTAATAGCTGACAACTAATCTATTTACTATCATTAAAAGCACATGATCTGGGGTCAGATTATGGTAAGTGGCTTTTCTTTGAATGGCGTGCCCGAAGGATTCGTGATTAAATGATTCATGATTTGCTTACGTTACATTGAATATCATGCCATCGCAAGTCGCGCTAATCACAAATCGCCAGATAGCAGATTGCACCATCGTGGCGATCGCAACATCCCAGGTCGCAACATCGCGGGTCGCAGAAGTTTGATGTTTGTTAAGTATTGCCAGTTTATTTCTGCGATATGCGATCTTGCGATCGGTGTTATTGTAGATCGGCAGATCTTGAGGTTTTTCCTTATGAACATTACTTTACTGCGATGCGACGTTAGGCTTAACATGGGGGCCTTGCGCATACCAATATTATAAAGGAATGAAGGCATTTCCTATCTTTTTGTAATGCAATTTTTTAAAGACCTTTACCTTATCGTAGAATTAGGTTAAAAAGTTTCGAAATACCTCTCTAATCTTATGATGGTAACCTTATTTGAAGAAGGGAAACTTGATTTTTCTCAAAATTAA
>APFE030961597.1:0-13798 GCA_000404065.3 Pinus taeda
GCTAATGACAATGAACCTCTGTGCTATCAGGAAGCAATAGAAGGTTCGAAGAGTGACAAGTGGAAAGCAGCCATGAAGAACGAAATGATGGCCTTGAGTAAAAACGGCACATGGGATCTGGTGGAGCTTTCGAAAGGCAGGAAAACTTTGGGGTGTAAATGGGTCTTCAAGCTGAAACGGGGTGTGAATGATACAAAAGACAGGTACAAAGCGCGACTGGTTGCAAAAGGGTTTTCTCAGAAAGCTGGTATTGACTTTCATGAGATTTTTTCACCAGTAGTTAAAATTGTTTCAATTAGAATTGTGTTAGCATTAGTGGCTTTGTTTGATTTGGAGTTGCAGCAGTTAGATGTTAAGACTGCATTTCTACATGGTGATTTAGATGAGGAAATATATATGGAATAACCGGAAGGGTTTTTTCAGCATCACAATGAGAAATTTGTCTGCAGGCTTAAGAAGTCATTGTATGGCATGAAGCAGTCGCCTCGGCAGTGATATAAGAAGTTTGATTCTTTCATGTTAAGTCAGAAATATGTTAGAAGTGAATATGATCATTGTGTTTATTTCAAACAATTGAATAATGGCATATTCATTATCTTGGTATTGTATGTTGACGATATGCTTTTAGCAAGCAAAAGCATAGAATAAATCAACAGGTTGAAGGCTCAGATGGCAAGGACATTTGATATGAAAGTTCTAGGAGCAGCAAGACAGATTTTGGGCATGGAGATTTTCAGAGACAGGAGCAATGGTAAGCTATGGCTATCACAACAAAAGTATATTGAGAAAATACTTTTGAGGTTTGGTATGGATAATGTGAAGCCTGTTTCAGTGCCTTTAGCTTCCCATTTTAAGCTTTCTTTGAGTTTATGTCCTAATACAGATGAAGAAAAGGATTATATGTCTCGAATTCCATATGCCAATGTAGTAGGATGTTTAATGTATGTGATGGTTTGTACTCGACCAAATATTTCACATGCAGTTGGGGTTGTCAGCAGGTATATGGAAAATCCGGGTAAAGAACACTGGTCAGCAGTGAAATGGGTGCTTCGGTATTTGAGAGGCACAAGTAGTTATTGTATTTCTTACAATAAGAGTAGTGAATTTGTTTGCGAATATGTTGATTCCGATTTTGCAGGTGATTTGGATAAGAGAAGGTCAACTTCAGGGTACGTCTTTACTCTTGCAGGTGGAGCTATCAGCTGGATGTCAAAGCTACAGAAAATTGTTGCTTTATCCACTACCGAAGCAGAATACATTGCTGCTTCTCATGCTTGCAAAGAAGCGATTTGGTTGAAAGGGTTGTTTGGTGAATTTGGTAGGTTGCAGGACAGCATCAAGTTATTTTGTGACAGTCAAAGTGCAATACATTTGGCTAAGAATCTGGCCTATCATAGTAAATCAAAGCATATACCGATCAAGTACCATTTTGTAAGACAGGTTATCACTGAAAGGGGAGTCTCTCTTGAAAAAGGTGCATACAAAGGAGAATTGTGCAGACATGTTCACGAAACCAGTTTTGCTAGAGAAGCTACGTTGGTGTTTGGCTTCTCTTGGCTTGAAAAGATAAAGTAATAAAGAAACAGGGCATCAGGCTAATTGTTGTCAAGGTGGAGATTGTTGAGATTTTATGTTTTATATAAAATAGGCAAAAATCTTAGTAGGTGACAACAATAGGAATTTGTTGCTAGATTAGCTCCAGGTTGTTGGGAGAGAGTTAATGCATCCTATATTTGATGTGAGAGGATTTCTGAGGTAGTTAGATTCTCCTAGCTATAAAACAGGTATCCATACGAGTTGTTTTGGGTGAGAGTTTGTGAGGAATTGATTATTTTTGTAATCTCCTATTTGATTAATAAAGATTGCCGATGCCTATGTTTGGTGGACGTAGCCCAGATTGGTTGGGTGAACCACGTTAAACAACTGTGTCATTTGTGATGTGTTTATTTGTTGTGTATATTGTTTTTTCTTGCTGCGCATTGCTAAATTAACACACTTCCCCATGAGGAAACCCTAATATCTATGTGTGCATTATCAGGCATTTTAACTTCACAAGCCACATGAAGTTCCATAATGTTGTAGTCCTCATTGATAGTGATGGTATTCATATTTTCATTCATAAGAGAGTGGTAGAATAAACCCATTGTTTTTAATACCTAGTACACAAATTTTAAATTATGATCCCTAATTGAGGTACATTGAACTGTGGGCGAAAATGTGAAAATGTCAAACTCTATATCAAAGACTATCAACTCAAATCCCATTTATTTTCCATAGATATGGGTGGTTATGATATAATATTGGGGGTAGAGTGTCTATGCACGTTGTGATCACTCATAATTCATTTCAAAGAAATCTATATAAATTTCTCTAAATGGGGACATGTATACACCCTTCAATGGATTTTGGTAAGGTCCCTTGAAATAGTCAACATCCATAGTATGGAAAAATTATTAAGTAAAGGCCACTCTAGAATTATTTGAAAATTTAATTCCATATAAGTTATGGATAATCCATAATTTGACATAATAAATACACTTAAATTTTCAATTGTTCCTTCACAAAAATCATCAAGTCTTTCAAACATCAAATACTAAGTTTGTCCATTCTTAAAGAAAGCACTAACATAACATTCCCTTGATCCCAGGAATTCAACCACAAGATGTACATTCTTATTAACACCCTTTTGCACAAACTAATATAAGAGAAAATATCACTCGAGAACTATTAAAGGTGGAGGTCATACAACCTACTACAAGCCCTTACTCATGTGTAGTAGTCTTGATATTAAAGAAGGAAGGAACCTAGTGCAAGTGTCCTAATTATCAATGATCTTCTAGACGAAAAGCATGGAGAGAAGTTTTTCAATGATAAACATATGAAGGCCAATATGAGTCTTTTGTGATTACTTTCAATATTTATTACACTTCATCAACCTTCTAGAGCCTCATGAACAAAATTTTCAAAACCTTTCTATGAAAGTTCTTCTAGTCTTCTTTGACGATATTATGGTCTACAATAAAGCATGGGAATTATAGATAGAGAATGTTGATAAGTCATTGAAACTCTTTCGAGATGACCAATTATTTATGAAGTATTCCAAAGGTGCCTTTTGGGCTCCTAGGTTTGAATATCCATGATTAGCCCCATTGTAAAACACTTAGATTTTAAGGGGAATTTTAGGAAATAAATGATATTGCAAAATAATTGTGAAAAATCATGGTAAATTTATAGCTCCCCTTATTGTACTTGGAAATGTTCGCTGTGTTTCATGACATGTGCTTAACCACCGCTCGAGGAAACGTTAACTCTGGAAATGTGTTTGCTTACTAACACCTGTGAGTTCTAGTGTAAGATAAATCATGATCCCAAAAATTGGTATCAGATAAAGGTTCCTTTAGGAATAACTTTACCACTAAAAGGTAAATTGATATGGCATCATGGCTAAACCAGAAAGTTAGGATGCTTATTCAAGTAAGATACCAGTCCTTGATGGTACAAATTATGTATTTTGGAAAGTTTGTATGGAAGCCTATTCAATGTCCCCAGGTGTAGATGCTTGGATTTTTGTATTAGTTGATTATATTGTCACAGAAACCCCTCCTAAAAATACAAATGATAAAAATGTTTATGGGAACAATGAAAAGGAAAAGAGTGCAATTCTCTTTGGCCTTAATGAATATGACCTAGTAAAAGTAATTCAACGTAAGTCAGCCAAGGAAGTATGCTACAAGCTCTAGAATAGTTATAAAGGAGATGAGAAAGCTAAGCAAGCCAAACTTCAAGCCATTAGCTTGAGGTTTCGGGGCTTAAAAATGAATAAAGAAGACAATATACCAGAATATTTTCTTAGATTGATGAGGTAGAAAATATGATTAGAGGATTTGGAGAAGAACTCGTGAATGAAGTAGTTTTCCATAACGTATTGATATCTCTTCCTACGAGATTCAATTCTAAGATCTCATCTACATAAGAGATGCCAAACTTAAAGTCTCTTTTAATGAAGGAGCTACATGGAACTCTCACTTCCTATGATATGAGAATCGAAAAAGAGAAGGTTGAGAAAAAGGAGGTAGAAGTTAAAGCCTCAATGAAGACTAAGGAACACAAATATCACCAAGAATGTTCCAACTCTGAATTTGATCAAGAGTTGGCTTAGTTTGCTAGAAAGCTAAAACATGGTTTAGGAAAGTATAAGGGAAATCTACGCTTCCAATTCTTTGAATGTGGAAGGTTTGGGAAATTTTCCTCCAAGTTTCCTTATTTAGATAAGACAAGAAAGGAAAAGGATCAAAAGCCCAGAGATAAAGCTCAGAATTCTCATAAGAAGAATCCTTTCAAGAAAAAATGGGCTCTACTCCAAAGAGGATAGTTTTGCATTAGAAGGAAATAGGCAAGAGTCTCCAAAAGATGAGGTTGATGAATTCTTACTCATGGCATTAGAATATAAATATAAATCTAAGAACGAATCAAACCTCAAGGAAGAAGAAGATGAAAGTGTAGTAGATCTTGAAGGGGAGCTCATCAACGCCCTTGATGAATTGAAGATAACCTGAAGGAGGAAAAAGAAAATAAAAGAGAGGTTGTTGTGAGATAAAGAAGGTATGTACAACTCTGATAATGAAGAGTTTGTTTATCAAAGTAAAAAGTTTGAGGAATCTATTAAGAGTGAAGATAATCTGGCACAATAATTAGAAGAAAAGAAAAATAATTGTAATAAGCTAGAAGATGAGAGTAACCTCTTGAAACAATAACTGACCAAGAAACAGGGAAAAATGATTATAAAAATATATAAACAGGAAATTTGTCTCTAAACTCAAGATTTATGATGCAAAAAGGGAAGAAGAGGTTTTGAATGGATTAATCATTGATTGGGAAATAGCTTCCATAGTTTAGAAGCAAAGAATAGCTCTAAGGACAAACCTTGATATGTCCAAAACTGAGATGGAATTACACAAAAAAAATTGTTGAAGGAAGAAAGAAACTAAACCACATTATGAGCAATCAAAGTTTTCTAACAAATAAGGTAGGTCTGGGTTACCAAGAAATATAAGAATATTTTAAAGGAAAGGTTAGTCTCAGGTCCAAAGTATCAAAAGTTTGAAATGGAATTAAAAGGAAACGCTAGTGATGGAGAAAGTTTTAGAATTTTCAAATATTCCTCCACATAGATAGGTAAATCAACCAAGAGGAAAACTAAGGTACAATCGATTTCTTCAAGCTGATTAATTCTCAAATATCAGGTACCCAAAATTACTTTATGGACATTGTTTTTCATGTCACAATTTTGGACATAAATCCATTAACCATAGAATTGTCAAAGTTGAAATATATGAAAATTTAATATCTAGATAATCAAAATCCTAGTTCTAGAAATTCATTTGATAGGCATGAAAAATCCGCCTCCCACCACCCCACCCCCCTCCTTTCTAAATTAAATTTATTTTTTTAAATGTAATAACTTTGGACATAAGCAAAATGCATGAAAAAAAAGTTTGTTTGTGTAGCTAGACAATAAATCTTTGAATAATTAGTGGAGACATGAAGAGGTGGAAACATAAGACTAAGAAAGTTGAGGAGTACGGAATTTCTTTATCTGCACATGAAAATAAAACAATCTGGTGTGTAGATATTGTTTTCTCTAAGCATATGATTGAAGACAAGAGTAAATTCTTGTTTCTAAGAGACTCTAGGCCTAGAGGTGAAAGGGAACAAGAAGAAACCCTTCCTGACACACGTGCATAACTGTTGCCAAAATTATGAAAAAAATTGTAGAAATAGGGGGCACAAGTTTTGACATGTTTAACGTGTCCTCGAGCATAAAAAGGCTCAAAACACCCATATGGGGTGCAATATTTTGTCAAATAAATTGTGCTCCATACCCAAAGGAATTTCTTCATAAATTTATTGCAAACAATGTCATCTCTTGCATGAATGGTACATGTGACCTGCAAAAAAGACAAGGAAACCCAACAGAACAAATATTCTTCAATCAAAGAGTAAAAATCCAAAAAAAGAAGTAAAAATTGAGAGAAAGAAAAAATCCTGAAAATTGCTAAAAAAATGTCGAAACAACAGTCACTAGGGTTCTAAATTTTTAAGCTACTCGAGTTTCCATTTGTTAGTATGAAGTTTCTTGGAAGTTGCACCAAAATCCTTCGCCTATGTTAATTGTGACATATAACCCTAACAACAAAACTAAATGTTTGTCATTTCTCTTTAGATCTGGAAAATAAAATATCAAAACCCTACAACAAATAATATCCAAATATAAAAGAACATGTACCATAAAATGATATATTGAGAATCCAATCGAAGTAGCAGAACTTTGATTCTATTATTGAAAAATAGAATGTTTATACATGTGAAGAGAATGTATAGACTTGGATCTAGAGATCCCCCTCTTTGGGATGGGTACTTTGTACCCTACGCTTCAGCTATTGATTCAACTCATTGTCTCTCAAAATGTATGTAATGGGTAAGAAGAAACAGTGATGGCCTAAACTAAAGATGGGAGCTCAAATCTCACAAGGCGATAATCAGGACGACGGGAATAGTCATGGTGAAGAATGAGGAGAAAACCATACTACTTATAACAAAATATTATGATAGATCTAGATTTAAGATAATAATAAAAAATGTTGGAATAAATCAAGATCTAACCGTTAGGAATATTTTATTGCATTTTAGAGAGGGAAATATTATTTAAAATTATCAAATATCTTTATTTAGAAAATTACTACAAAGATGGATAAAATAGACATAGTCCAACTCTAGCCAAATAATTGCACACTTGTGTCCTTTGCTATTGGACTAGGAGCTTGCATCTAGAAGAAGGTAAATACTGCAATTTTCATCTTAATTACAAGCCAAACAAACCTACATGCATCACCCATTAGGCAAATTCCTCCATCATACCTTTCTCCATAATACACAACAAAATAAGTGAGAAAGAAATAAGATTTATAATGCTCGTGTATAAACTTATTATTACATAAACTTTGTAAAATTTAAAAAAAATATTAAATGTGGGAAAAATTGGATAATAGACTGCATTTATGTGCATTTATAAACCATAAGTAAAATTCTTTAAACTAACTTAAAGTAAATGAACGCCGGTTGTTCGAGGATCTACGTCTCAATAATCTAAAAATCTATTATTTCATTAGTTGGAAACGTTCCAATTTATACAAGTGCGGTGCGCCGGTTGTTCGAGGATCTACGTCTCAATTTTTATCCAACCACGTGGAAACATAGTCCGAGGAAGAGAAAGGAAGAGAAACCTCGACTTGGGTAAGCGTTTACCGTTCAATGAATGACGGTAGATTTTTCCATATGGCCTCCACACCCTTATATATAACACAATAACCAGCCCTGGAGTCTCATAACAGATCAATAGTGGCTATTCTTCTTTAGTTATTTCATATGTTCATTATCTTCTTGTTCTCAAAGTCCATATAAATTAGATTCGTTCTCATACATAGTGTTCATTATTATATTGCGATCATGGCCGCTGTAAATGCATCAGTAATGGCGATGAATGGAGCATCGCTCCTGCAACGGAGGCCAGCGGAGAGGTCAACAACCAGCAGGCAGCTTCGAGTAAAATGCATGGCAGGGGTTAGTAATTCTGTCGCTGTTTCCGTATCCACGAATAGAAGGTTTTATGTTATTCAATAAGGTTTTATGTTATTCTATATATAACTTAATTTGGGTCATGTGGATCCACAGCCGGAGTCAAGGCGATCACCTTCTACCCCTCCTGAGACGGTAAGCAATTATGCAAGCGCCAATTTTTACATTAACATGCACTGCACTGAAGTAAATTGAATTGACATAAACTAGCATTTGCACTAGATGTTGCAAAGAAAACACGGTAAGGCATAAAGTGCGGAAATCCATTATCCATGTAGTGTGTGCATTATTCAACAAGGTGGATCCAGACAGCTCAAGCTAACAATCTTGATACTGTCTGCACCTTATATTCAGAGCCCAGCCTGCAATGTCAAATACTCAATTATTAGCATGACAGACTTCCAACAAGATGCATTCTACAATATTCTCTATAGCTTGTTGCAATATGTTTTTTTGCTATATCTATGAAACCTTAAGACATTAATATTTTTGATGTGGTTGTACTAATTTATTAGTTCTGGAAAAAATTTAAACCCTAAAAACATATTCTATACCCAAAGTAGCAATTAAAAACTATATAACTTATTATATTAAAAAAGATAAATATTAAATTTAATTTTTTTAAACTAATTTTATTTTACACTTCCCATACATGTTTAAATACATGAGAAGATTCAAAAGATTTAAAACATTCCTTTCACTGCACAGTAGAATCCCTTTGCAATAGAATTGACCTTTATCCACACACAAGAACACACGATCTTGTTCTAACTTTTATCATAGAAGATTCAGGTTACATCAGTCCATTTATCTTACAAAGGATCCTTCCCCTGGATTCCCAATGATCAGAATACCTCTGTCATAAAAAAAAAGATCATGCCTGTCCACTGCTCCATGTTGTAAAACAGGAAAAAATAGCGTACAAAGAAATCACTAACTGTATCTAATGAAAAGACAGTAGGCAAGTAATCACCATAACAGAAACACACATACATTCATATAATACAGAGAGAAACACACATACATTCATATAATACAGAGATATATGGGAAAAATTACCCAAACTACCATTACAATGGAATAACTTTCTCTTCCCCTGCAATAGGGACAGAGCAATCCTACCCACGAAGGGCATCCTGTGTAACCCAAATTTCTGTGTTGTAAGTTTTGCAAGTCAACAACCCTTAAGTGACAACTACCCAGCCATTAACTTGCTGTTGGCAATTCTTCCACCTCCATAAGAGTATCATAGGCATGATCTTGGGCAAATACTTTCAGGAATGGAGCTCAATTGGTTCCAAGAATGATGCTAAATTGGAGGAGACAGACAAATCAATGTGGTTGGGGATTTGCTAAATTTCCACAGAAATAGATCCTGTGTTGGAGATTTGTTAGATTCCCAAAGGAATCTGGGAGCGGCTTCATGTTTCAAGGTGGGTACAGATCACAAAATTCTTCTGCCAAAAGATTGTTGCAGGTCAAGAAAGTTCTTTCTTCAACGCCAAAGAGGATGCCCCATTGACCAGAGAGACCTATCTTGATTTGCAATATCTCTTCCTGGATCTCTAATGTGATCATGCTTGCAATTTTTTCCTGCCATTTGCATTGTCCACCTTCACAACACACTTGCTCCAACTGCAGATTTAGAAGTCCATTAAACCAAACCTTATTGATCAGTCTCATACTGTTATGGCCAGAGCTCTACCTTCTCATATGAAAAAGCATGTCATGCCTAAGAAGAGTAACATGGCATACCTGATAAGAATAATTAGTATGCCTCTTCATCGAGTGAGCCATAACTAATTTTAAGTCTCTTTTGTGTCTTAGTAGACACTGGTATTTGGCCAAATATATCCAACTTGTTCTCAGAGTAACATATTGTCAAATTATTCATCTACTAGATATTCAAACACTGGTACAGACTGAGATATGCAGAAAGCATATGAGCAGAAGAGCTCTTGGGAGTATTGGCTGTTGAGATCTGTTAACTTGTAAATAGATGACTCAGCCACTCCAGAGCTTGTGAAGCTATCCTTATATCTAGTCCAGCTCTACTCTTAGGACAATATTGTTCTTTCAAAATCTTTTGCGTTTTCAACTAAACCAGTTGGATATTTGGCCAGGTGCATAGAAGGTTACTCACCAGTTTCATAGTGTTTCCTAGCGCTGTCCCCTGTTCTCTTCATGGATGCGCAGGGCTTGAGCTTACATCCGATTCTTGTCCATCCAACGAAGATCAAAAGGCTTGTAACCAGGGATTGATCCTTCAACCACCCGTTTGATAGCAGATAGGAATATTTAATGAAAGAAAAAATGGAGATGAGTGGTTTCAGTAGCACAATCTTCTTGTATTTGACTTGTGCTGTTCATCTATGTGGAAACCAGGTCAGACTCAATCTGACAGAAAGGGGAGGGTAGAGATCTCGCAAATAGGTGCGAGGAAGCGAACCACTGATTTAAAAGTACCTGGTAGACCGATTTGGGAGCAGCAACTCAGATACAGTTTATCATGCTTTGTTCTGAATCCAATGATAAGTCTGTGTTTAAAAAACATAATCTACTGCAAGGATGCTAAATTAGAGTTGTTGAATTTCTCTAAAAGAGATATTGGTTCAAGCCTACAAGGAGCAAAGAGATTTGATGTTTGGAGTTCTATGATATCTGGACATCATATTTCTTTAAATACAATGTAATTTTTTAGAAAAGTTCAAGCCCAATAGTAGTCCTTTGCCCCAACTGGAATTTGCAGAGCAAAAGGTTTTGCCCCTAGGTTTGTTATTATCATGTTCTTGTTCTCTAAAAGTTTTCTCCAAGTAGATCAAGTGGGTCACTAAAATGAGTGACCACTAATGGCTTTCACATTTATACAAGGAATTGGCAAGGGACTTTACATGGACTCCACTCAAATTCAGACACAGCTTCAGCCAATATGCAGAGTGATTGAAATTGAACACAGCTAAGTAGTGACATTGGCTCACAATAATACACCAAATATAAACTATTGAAGCTTTTACAGAAGCAAGGAGTAAGAAAAATTATGAAGCTCAGAGAAGTAGATTTAAATCAATCAAAGCTTGTTGAACGGCTATAACGTCCATAGAAATAATCTTCCAAGGTTTTGCTCTCATGTACAAGATTTACACTTTGATCTGGACTACTGTTTGATACCAAATCATCATCAACTCCAAGCATTGCAAGTAATAGATGAGTTTGGTTGATGGTATGACTATTGGGGAAATGATTTTCAAAGAATCGATTGACATTAAAACTCGATTGCACATTCTCCCTAAATTGTTTTTGCAGAGCTACTTCAGCAAATATGCCCATGCAGAGTGCTATGCACGCACAGGACCAGCCTTGAACTATTGATTCCTGCAGTTACCAATGTCAGTTTGTAATGATCGGGTAACTGAGGTTCAGTAGTATAAAGGTCGACAACATTACAAATATGTGTATAGCTTCAAGAGCGAGAAACATAATACCCAAGTCCAAATGGCCTTTCTTTCTCTTGAATCTCAGTTGCATGACTCTTAATATCAAATGGAATTAGTGTCTCTTGAGCTCTATCTGGCAGCTTTTCAATGTCCATATTTTCTGATTCAGAGTCAGCTCTGTCTGGCAAATCAACATCTAACTGTTGTTCTGCATTACAATCAATCACATCAATGTATATGTCGGGGCCAGGAGGAGGAAAGTGACAGGAATGCCCACTATACTTGGCCCAATATCTTTCCTTGGCAAGGTGAAAAGCCTCTTCGCCTACCGAATCATTCCAATTAATTATAGAATCGTAACAACTTACGTACTTTTTTGCCTTGCAAAGTTCTTTCCATGGTAGACCAACAGATTCGCAATACTCCTTCTCCGAGGAGGGTACAGTTGGTTTCCAGATTTCTGATAACATGACCAATCAGAGTTAGACTGAGATAAGATATCATACACATAATCATCACTACCCTGTCTGAGATAAGATATCATACACATAATCATCACTACCCTGTCCACCAATAAAGGACCCACATAGGAATTGCATAATTTAAAAAATAGTAGTTTTAATCATACCAGAAACAAAAAAACACAAAAAAATTATTTTTAACCTGATAACCAATAGCAGAAACCTAAAAGAAAACTTCCTACTTTCCAACAAAGTTCACTCATGGGTGATGCATACAAAACTATTCTTTTTAACCTGATAACCAATAGCAGAAGCCTAAAAGAAAACTTCGTAATTTCCAACAAAGTTCTCTCATGGGTGATGTATACTCTAATAACAGATACACTACAAGAATGATAGAATGTGATATAAACTCCAACACAACCAACATAGTTTTCACTTCACACCACCAATAATTGTGACAAATACCAATCCACCAATAAAGAACCTGCAAAGGAATTGTATAATTTTTTAAATAGTAGTTTTAATCATACCAGAAACAAATAACACAAAACTATTCTTTTTAACCTGATAACCAATAGCAGAAACCTAAAACAGAACTTCGTAATTTCCAACAAAGTTCACTCATAGGTGATGCATACACTAATAGCAGATAAACTACAAGAACGATAGAATCTGATATAAACTCCAACACAATCAACATAGTTTTCACTTCACACCACCCAATAATTGTGACAAATACCAAAAATATGAATAGATTTTGGCCCACATTTTCGACCCTATTCACCAATAGCACATATATGTCAAAGGTTGCAATCAACACCTTTAGATCAAATTGCTAATGGTACCAATCACAAAGCACCACACAGGTTAGTGGTAGAGCAAACACTTGTTTAAAGGGCAAGTTTTCAATTCAATTCCTAGCCTGTCAATTTTTTACCAAAGTGTGTTAAAGGGGGTAACAGGGTGGGTTTCAGAGGTAGCAATCCGCAAGTTTATATTGAACCTTAAGGGTGCCTGTCATGAAGGGGCATCTATCTCATTGATAGAGCAACTAATTGCTTGAGGACAGATCTTAGGTTCAATTCCTATAGCTTTTCTAGTTTTCAACAATACATAACTATATACAGACACACCACAACCATGAAAAATCCATAGAAATTTCAACATACAAATAGTATGATCGTCTACCCAACTTGTCAAAAACATATACATTTAGAAAATACAAACCAATATAAAATACCTAGAAAGATCATAACATTCAAGTTTCAACCCAATTCGAAAAACTAGCGATTTCCAGCTTGACCACCATTAACAAAGACCCAATAATCTCATAATTTTGAAGTAAATTCACCATTTAGAGATAAATTAATGACGCAAATATTCCAAAGAAAATTGTCATAATTATCAACTCAGTTGCAGACAACAGGCACCAACAGAACTGTTGATGAATCAGAGCCAGTACTGCAGATATGTTAGCAGTCTACACAAAACAGATAATGATGGACACATATACTCAGGTAAATTGAGAGCTCTAATGGAAGCAAAATAGACTATGCCTGAGAGCCCCAAAGCAGGCAGATCTGGTGTTCAACCAAACACCACCCCAGCGTAATAACATCCTCAATCTGGCAATAAACTATGATTATGGATGAGTAATCTAGTCATAATTTTCATTCTATGCTTTACGCGTGAAAATTCTTTGAGGTTTGCCACTTTCTTGCTTTGGTCTGAACCTAAGTCACATGGTTTGGGGTTCAAGTTCAGGTTCAATAATGATTAGGTTTGATTCGAGTTTGAATTTCTTGATGAGGTTCGCTATATAGCACAAGATAGTAAGAAATCAACATCAATAAACATAAAAAATGCTATCATGGACTTCAAAATTGCAAGAATGAACTACAAGTGTGAGCTGTGACATCAAATTATGAGCTTGAACCATGGAATTGGTCAATGACCCAGAGGTTCGATGAGGTTTTCCAAACCCCAAAAGAAAATTTAGGTTTGCCGAATTTTGGATGGACTACAAGTGTGAGCTGCGACATGATGTTATGAGCTTGAACCATGGAAATGGTAGTGACCCAGAGGTTCGATGAGGTTTGCTAAACCTCAAAAAAAAAATTTAGGTTTGTTGAATTTTGAACCTCAAAGTTGAAGTTCGGTGAACCTTGTGACATAGGTCTGAACTATTTTTGAATTGGCACTTGGGAGATTGTGGCAGGTTAAAGGAAGGAAAGGAGGCCCAAGGGCAGAGCCTCCAAATGCTCC
>APFE030961619.1:5275-24349 GCA_000404065.3 Pinus taeda
ATTTCAAATTTAAATGTGCTTGTGTTTGTGTTGGAAGAAAATTTAACACAAACTAGATTTCTTATACTCTACAATGTTGTTGTTGGAAGCATGCTTGTATTTGTGGTAGACATAAATCTAGTACTTGCTAGATTTCTCACTCTACAATGTTTCTATGTGCTCGAGTTTGTGCTAAAAGGAAATCTAACACATGTTAGATTTTTTTTTTTTACATTGAAATCCTGTTAATATAACACATATTAGACTTATTTAGTCCTAAAATGTTATTATTTTCTTGTGTTTGTGCTAGAAGGAAATATAACATGTGTTAAATTTTTTTCAAATTTAAATTTTCTTGTGTTTGTGTTTGAAGAAAATTTAACACAGGCCAGATTTCTTATACTCTACAATTTTGTTCTTGGAAACATGCTTGTATTTGTGGTAGACAAAAACCTAGCACTTGCTAGATTTCTCAATCCACAATGTTTCTATGTGCTTGACATTGCGCTAAAAGGATATCTAACACATGTTAGATTTTCTTTTACATTGCAATGTTATTAAAACAGCACACAGTAGACTTATTTAGTCCTAAAATGTTGTTATGTTCTTGTGTTTGTAGAAGGAAATATAGCATGTGTTAGATTCCTTTCAAATTTAAATGTGCTTGTTTTTGTGTCGGGAGAAAATTTAACACAAGTTAGATTTCTTATACTCTACAATGTTGTTGTTGGCAACCTGATGTATTTGTGGTAGACATAAACCTAACACTTGCTATAATTCTCAATCTACAATGTTTCTATGTGCTTGACTTTGCACTAAAAGGAAATCTAACACATGTTAGATTCTCTTTTACATTGCAGTGTTGTTAATCTAGCATACATTAGACTTATTTAGTCTTGCAATCTTGTTATGTTCTTGTGTTTGTGCTAGAAGGAAATATAGCATGTGTTATATTTCTTTCAAATTAAAATGTGCTTGTATTTGTGTTGAAAGAAAGTTTAACACAATCTAGAATTCTCATACTATACAATGTTGTTGTTGGCAACATGCTCATATTAGTGGTAGACATAAATCTAGCAGTTGCTATATTTCTCACTCTTGAATGTTTCTATGTGTTTGAGTTTGTGCTAAAAGGAAATCTAATACCTGTTAGATTTTCTTTTACATTGCAATGTTGTTAATCTAGCACACACTAGAGTTATTTAGTCCTAAAATGTTGTTATGCTCTTGTGTTTGTGCTAGAAGGAAATATAACATGTGTTACATTTCTTTCAAATTTAATTTTTCTTGTGTTTGTGTTGGAAGAAAATTTAACACTAAGCTAGATTTATTATATTCTACAATGTTGTGGTTGGCAATGTGCTTGTATTTGTGGTGGACATAAATCTAGCACTTGCTAGATTTCTCACTCTCCAATGTTTCTATGTGCTTCAGTTTGTGCTAAAAGTAAATCTAGCACATGTTAGATTTTCTTTTTTTTTGTAAGCTAACGTAGTACCTTTCATTTTCTATTAATTCGGGTTGAAAACTGTACATATATTCAATGACCTCAACCCACCCTGAAGGGAAACTGGGTCTCTTGGCCATATTAAGTTTTTATAGGCCATCCAAAAACAAGAAATACTAAGTATGCTTGTCCATGCTAAATATACTAAACATCCAAAGAGACTACTCTTCTTTCCTATCTGCATAAAGAACTATGGCAAAAAGGAGAGCATGCTCTCAGCAACCTATCTAGCAGAAAATTATACATATCTAAAAGATCAGTCTACCATGTTGCCAGGCTGATTGTCTTCTTCCTTTGTTCCAGGAAATATCTTCTTTAACTATTGTTGAATCTCCTTGAGCCTACTATCCTGCATGAGTAGAGTTCTCTGAAGGTTTTTCATTTCTTTTTTCAGGTTTGGAATGCCTTGTGCCATCTCTGCCATCTCCATAGCCACCTGTTCCATTTCTTTTGCCAACAATCTCTTCATCACCCAATAAACATGAAGGGCCTGCTTATATAGGGACAGACGACCTTTGATATTTCCCGGGATCGGAAACAAGTATTCCCAATCCTCCATTTCGGGGTCCGACTCATCTTGCATGGCTGCTTCCTCCAGATCCTTAATTATCCTTCGAATATCCGCGTTGGTTTCCTCACTATACGCTCTCTCCGCCTCCTGGACCTTATGCATCAGCGTTTTCCTGCCTCGACGCTTTTTGACCGGTGATGGGGAGCTCCGTTCTTGGCTTCCAGCTTGGCGTCCTCTCACTCTGCCTCTACGTCCCCTTCCACGTCCTAAGTGGCCAACTCTATTTTCATCCTGTTACTTGCTAACCTGACCAACTATTATCAAGGGGCATCCAAGGCATCCTTCTTCTCCACGTCCCTTGGCTTTCTTCTCTAGGTTCCACTCCTCTTCTAGTTGCTTATCCTCGGGAGGCATCCCCTTCCCCATTCCCCTTCTCCTCATCTGCATGTGATAACCCTGTTTTGGGTTTCTCCCCACCTCCCCCCCTATCTTCCTCTCCATACCCGACTACTTCTGATCCTTAACTTCTCATGGTTCGACCATGCTTTTGTCATGCCGAGTCTCGCTTCCTTCCCTGCTCACATCGATTACAAACTTTCTCATGTTTCCCTTAGTTTTCTTTCGTTTGGTTCTACAAAGGGTGGGAGGTCGGACCCTCTGCTTTCTCCTGCCAGCTTTAAACCTTGAATTACCATATGATTCCTTGCCCTTATCAGAGCTATCGCAGAGGGCGATGATGGTTATCTCTCTTGCACACCTCTTTCCTTATCCAATTACCTTATCTGGCCACCCAATTCTATTCTTCTGGACCTCCTCCCTCTACCGCATGCATTCTCCATTAGTTCCCTCTCCTCCTCTGCTTAATCCCGCACCAGCTAACCTGCATCCCATCGTTAGAGCACCACCACTCTCTCCACCTCTGCCTTTCATTGCTCTGTCCCCGCTGCTCCTTGGAATTATGACCTGCCTGCATTCTGTCCTATCAACATGCATTATTATCCTTGTGCTAGGTGGCTTATCATATCCCCTTCTTGCCACTTCCATGATCTCCCACGTCGTCGCCATTTTCACCCCGATCGAGAAAAGGGAATCTAACACGTGTTAGATTTTCTTTTACATTGCAATGTTGTTAATCTAGCACACATTAGACTTATTTAGTCCTAAAATGTTGTTATGTTGTTATGTTTGTGTTAGAAAGAAATATAGGATGTGTTAGATTTCTTTCAAATTTAAATGTGCTTGTTCTTTTGTTAGAAGAAAATTTAACACAAGCTAGATTTCTTATACTCTACAATGTTGTTGTTGGCAATGTGCTTGTATTTGTGGTAGACATAAATCTAGCACTTGCTAGATTTCTCACTCTACAATGTTTCTATGTGCTTGAGTTTGTGCTTTTCTATTTTAAATTGCAATGTTGTTAATCTAGCACACATTAAACTTATGTAGTCCTACAATGTTATTATGTTCTCGTGTTTGTGCTCAAAGGAAATATAACATGTCTTAAATTTCTTTCAAATTAAAATGTGTTTGTGTTTGTGTTGGAAGAAAATTTAACACAATCTAGAATTCTGATACTCTACAATGTTGTTGTTGGCAACATGCTTGTATTTTTGGTAGACATAAATCTAGCACTTGATAGACTTCTCACTCTACAATGTTTTTGTGTGCTCAAGTTTGTGCTAAAAGGAAATCTAACACATGTTAGATTTTATTTTACATTGCAATGTTGTTAATGCTAACATGTTTCTTTTTATGCTAAAAGGAAATCTAGCTTGTGCTAGATTTTTTTTGTCATGTAATGTTGTCATTGGAAATATTTATATGTTTGTGTTATAAGTAAATGTAACGAAGACTAAATTTTGCTCACCCTACAATGTTGTTATGTGATTATGTTCACATTAGAAGGAAATATAGTATGCCTTATATTTCTTTCACCTTGTAATGTTGTTATTTGCAACATTCTTGTGTTTTTTATAGGAGGAAATCTTTGTACACTATCCCATTCTTAGACCACATATTCCATATGAAGGGCCTTCTCATCATTTCAGGGTTTAACATTTTTTATATTGTAACAATAGTGTGTGTAGGCATGGACTATAACCTCGTAGTCTCTAAAAGGCAAGCTCAAATGTCCCAGGAAATATTATTAGTGCAATGTTTTTATTGACATTGCGTTTATCTTTTTGCTAGAAGCAAATTTAGCATCCACTAGATTTGCTTTACAATACAATGTTGTTGTTGGCAATCTTCTTGTATGCGATAGAATATAGTCTAGCATGGGCTACATTTCCTTTGCCTTGCAATATTTTTAATGACAATGTGTTTGTGTTTGTGGTAGATGGAAATCTAGCTTGTGCTATATTTATTTTGTTTTGCAATGTTTTTCTTGGAAATATGAATGTGTTCGTACTAAAAATAATTCTATCACATGCTAGATTTCTTTCACCTTACAATGTTTTTTTTGACAATATCCATGCGTTTGTAATAGAATAAATCTAGGATGCGAATATTTCTTTTGCTTTGCAAGATTCTTGTTGGCAATATGCTTTTGTTCATGTTAGAAGTAATTATATCACATTCTATATTTCTTTCACCTTGCAAAGTTGCTATGTGTTTGTCTTTGTGCTACACGAAGATCTAGAAGAAAATCTAACGATTGCCATAATTAATGTTCTTTCATTGTGTTCTGCTTTCATTTTTTCTAAAGAAAACTAAGAATATACATGACTATAGATACATTTTGTGTATATATGATGTTGTTGTAGTCCCTACAATTGTTTTTATTTATTCACAATATAATGTCTTTTGGAAATGTTCTTATGCTCGTGCTAGAAGGAAACCTAGTAGATGTTTTCTTTCCTATATTCACAATTAAAAGAACATAATAAATTATTTGGGGGTGCCCTTTTTCTAACCTCGATTAGCTATTATTGTGAGTTCTACACTTGTTATTGTTCTTGTTCATTTTGTTACACATATAATGATTCGAGTAGTTATAGTATTTATTATTTCATATTTTCTTCAATAATTTGAATTTGTGATAACAATTTTTTACTTTATTTTTAGATACCATGGACTATGAAGCTAGTGGGAATTCAAAGGAAGCATCCAAGGAAAAAGCAAGTTCAAGAAACACGGCACCAAATTCTTTAAATGGTATGACAATTTTAGTTTATACTTTGTTACAATCGTTAAACATTGTGTTAATAGCTGGTTGTTGATTAATAAAACCTATGGAAATAGCCTTAGGAGTGGGGTTTTAATGAGGACAAGCCATACTAACATGGGTATCTTTTTTCCAAGAAATTTTTACTATGTGATAACTTTTGGTGTCATATACTAAACTTTCATAACATATGTACTCATTTATTATTGTGTGTGTAAATGGAAATCGTGTATTATAAGGTTGTTTAATACTATTTCTTATTTCATCTCTTCCATAATATTTTTCTTTCTAGAAACCATGGAAACTATTGGGCGTGAAATTCAATGTAAAGTAGCGAAGAGAGAAAGAAAAACAAGTGATATACAAATGATGCCCCCTTTAACTGGTATGTTGGTTTTATATTTTATGTACTCTTTTAGAAATGGTTGGATTAGGTGGTTTGTTTTCTTACAACTTTACCCAGGTGATAGCTTTTGCTGTCATATAGTAAACTTGCATAGCATATGTACTCATTTATTATTGTGCATGTAAATGGAAATCATGTAGTATAAGGTTGTTTAATAATATTTGGTATTTCATGTATTCCATATTTTTTTTTTCTAGAAACTATAAAATCTGGTGTGCCTGAAATTCGAAGTAAAGTAGTGAAGAAGAAACAAAAAAAAGTGATATACAAACATTTCGTCCATCAACTGGTATGGTGGTTTTATATTTTATGTACACTCTCTTATAAATGGTTAGATTAAGTGGTTTTTTAGTATTTATAAAAACATTATGTGAAAATATTTGAAATTATATTTTCATTTTGATTCATGCAAATATTTTTTTGTTGTTATTTGTAGAATTGGTTTGACCAAAAGCAAATGAAATGTTACAACCATCACTTAAGAAAAAGAAAAGTTATTCAACTCAAAAGGCAGTATCAATAACACCTTCTACTTCTACTTTTAAAATGATTAGAAAATACAATACATATAGTAAATATGAGTTTGTGCAAGATTGGTACATCCAAATAGAAGCTTGCATGAATATGTTTCTTGATATGTATCTATTTGGATCAATAGATGGAAATGAACCAGAGATATTAGGAATTATAATTAATTGCTATGCTTACAATGAAACTGATGATGGACCCCCTTTGGGGTTTGAAACGTCGACAGACTGAACTAAAAACTGTGGATAATCCGGAACATGAATCTACAAAAAACTACCACAGAGGCTTGAAATCCAACAAAGCTTCAAGTACTGATTCAACAAATATGATAAAGAATTCAATGTTCAAGTTGGATAACTTTGAGAGCTTCTCTAAATCTGGACTAAATAGTTGTGCGGATCTTTTAAAACACATCGCCACTGTTTTGAGATATCGCTATGTAAGAAGTAAAAAAACATCATCTATACTTCTTCATTTACAACAAAAAGGTAAATTTATTGATAAATATCAGATGATAAAATTAATTCTCAATTACTTGCTTTGAGAAGAATATATTTATTTAATTTGGAGGAGAACATAACAGAAAGGGATTTCAAGTTTACTATAGAATTTCGAAAAACTAGAAAATTTGAATTTGAGACAACTAACCTTGCACATAAATGTGATGAGATTCAAACTCCCTCAATAGAAAAGTGGCTATTGAAAGATGTAAAGAAGCTCCCAAAGTGTTCAAATTAAGATCACAAGATGATTTAATTTTTCAAGTATTAGTGAAATCATTCCTAGAAAAATTTCAAACCTCATTACTCAATGCTCTTATGATTCTGTTTGACATCAATGAGCCTGATCCATTGGTCAACTCTATCAAAATTATAACTGAGACAGATCTAAATTATAAGAATATCAATTTTTGGATATTTGATGGTCAAAATACCATTCAAGAAGCGAAATAAATTTTAACAAATCCTAAATATAATGTATTGAGAGAAGCGAAAATAAAAATATAAAAAATGTAACGATCAATTCTTGCATCCATCAGTTGAACCCACTTAGGTGATTCACATTTGTTGTCAATTAAATTATGCAAATATGGTATTCTTCAAAACTCCATTTATTAATTGTGTGCACTGGGCAAGACATTTCTTAATTGCCAATGAAAAATTAAAGAAAAGGACAATTGGATGTTCTAAGATGGCTGAAGACAAGGTATGTAATTTTAATTATTTTTACATTTAACATTTCATTATTGTATCTATTTTATTGTAGATAAATGACTAAAGCTGATAATATAAGTCATATTTTCTGATATTTATAATGATTTCTCATTAGATTATAATGCATTATTTAGTTTACATTCAATTCTTATTAGTTTATATCTATTATTTTATCAGATTGATGAGGAAATGTTGTGCTCATTCTTCGATTGTCCAATTACATTTTTTTTGATAAAAAAATTCTCTTATGTCTTGATGAACCTATTTGGGATGAATGGGACACTGTTTTTAACTATTACCAACTAGGCACATTAAAGTGTTCTCCAAGCCAATCTGATTTTGAGAAATACAAGAGAAATAGTCTACACAGTTTGATACTAGCTACTCTTCGGCCCCTTCAGGGATTAACCATGGAAGAAATTGCTTCAGTAGCATATAAGCTATTGGACGAAACCATTTGGTTTTCTATTGCAATTAATCATCCATCAAATGCTATAAAATTAAAAGATTATTGTTCTAAACTGAAAACCGACAGAACAATATTGGATGCAATGGTTACATATTCTCAAAGTCATGATCAAAACTTGAATGAGATGACTCTTACCACATTCAACATTCTGGAGCATTATGAAATTAATGATATCATATTTACCAGTTCTTGCAACACAGTGGAGGGGTCTACTTATGTCAAAGGAACACGTAATACAAAGATAGAGTCCCTTTCTCAGCAAGTATGTCGAGTCCTTGACAAAATGATAAATGGATCAACAAGTGTTCAACAAGTTGATAACAATTTTGAATTTGGTTGTCATTTTAGCGGCTCTAATCTTTTGTCAACACTTTTGCACTCTTTTCCATGTCATTTGCAACCAGTTCTACATATTGACCTTGTTGTTTTGCATACACTAGCTTTGAAAAAAGAACAATTCCACAAGGGATATTACATTGATTTTGTTTTTCGATTTCTTATCGAAAAAAATGAGTTGAATGACTTTACTATAGTTCTCTTAGTAGAACTTTGGTTTTGTAATGATGTACGCTAGTCTTTGGAAACTTCCATAAATAACTCCAAGTTCAACTATAAAACGACTAGTGGCATTTATGAATATAAGTCCCAAAACAATTATAGTTATGATATAGATCTTATTATACATTTCTATAATTCAGAATTAAAAATTTTGTAGGCTATAAACTACTCCCACACATTTTATGAAAATGAGAGATATTATGATTTCTGGATGGATTTAGTGGAAAAACACCAAGAATGTAGTGATGCAAAAGTGGTTATTTCTCTTTATGCGGGGAAAAGTTTAATCAAGGCCTCTTGTACATATGGAAGAAATTTCATGTGTTGTGCAAATAAAGTCACAAAGGACAATCATGTTAAATAATTACAAATATTTTCAACTATCAAATCCGGTATCCATTAACTTCTTGGAAAATTCAGGTACTACAATTGATTTATTTTTTCTTATAATACTTTGGATAATATTTTTTTTCATATTTCATTAATTGTCAAAGTGTTTACTAAAATGATTAATGATGGAGATTCTAAAATAGAGAATGATGAAAGTGGGAAGAAAAACATTAGTCAACATAGTGCTTATGTTGTTGAAAAAAGTATGGAGATGGAAACAGGAGGAGAAGGAGAGGAAGAAGTTATCGTACCAGGTACATAATTTGTTTGATTTTTTCTCTTCATAATTTTTCAATTTATTTACTTTCCATATTCATAACATTTTTCGATGACTATTATAGGGAAGTATGAGATGAATGAAGTTAATCAAGACAATGACCATGGAACGGTGGACATAGAAATGGGTATTAATCATTGTAACTCTATATTTTTTTATTTATTATTATTCTAAATTATTGTGATGCATATAATTTCATATGTTTATTATAGTTGGAAATGAAGAGAATGCATATAATGACCAGGGCACTATCCCACAAAACTAAAATCAAGACCAAAATATTATTATGGACGATTATAAATGATTCTTTTTTGTATAGTTGTTTAATTAATTTTGTTCATTATCACAATTTATAACATTTTTTTATGTTTATTATAGTGACAAGAAAGGAGAACCAAGACATTGATCAAATGAAAGTTAAACAAAACTTTAATCAGAACAAAATATAATAGCTACTTATAATTTGTCCACTTGTTTTCCTTGTTATTTAATGATTCTATTCATTTTCACAATTCAAAATATTTTATATGTTTAATTAAAACAAAATAAAGGTAACAAGATGATGATGAGTGCAATGTTACAAATTGAAATAATGTCATATCCGATACTTATAACTTGTCTTCTTGTTTATCTTATTATTCTTCAAACTCAAATGCTTGTAACTACCATAATATTGTATATTTTTATTATAGGAACAAATAAAAAGGATAAAATTAACAATCAAAATATTGTTAAAGGTGTGCGTGTGTGTGTTTCTTTTTAAAGTTTGCATTACTAATGTTTTTCTTGGTATTGGTATTTGATTGAAGGTTTAATAAGAAGTACAACTGGTATTTGATTGAAGGTTTAATATGTTTACTCTAGGTCCTATCAAGATGATAAAATAAATTATTGTTTCATCTATAAATAGTGCAAAAACCACTCAAGGTAAGTGTATCGTTTCAACAATTTTTTTAGTAATTTTTGTAACATGAATAACATGGTTTGACTATATTATTTTCCATTGTGTTGTAGCCAACATAACTGAAAAGAAACTAGTCATTTTTGAACTAAAGGACATCTTTTATCATAGTATCGATGATGAAGCAACAAACAAAGGGCATATTGAGAAAATGGGAGCTGATGCTGATTACACAATAGAGAAAAAATTATTTTGGATTCATCCACATGCAAAATCATTTTTTGAAATGTGTTTAAAAAATGAATCTCTTGACATTGCAATTTGAACGACAACTTTGAAACAAGGCACAATAAGATTTCTAAAAAAGTTGGTTTTAGAAACATTACAAGATAAACTTGTGTTTAAGTGGATTGCTTCAGACTATAAGCCATAAAAGGGACATATGGTCATTGACAATCCAACGAAAGTTATATACACTAAATCATTGAAAAAAGTGTGGGAAATGCATACCCAATATGATGCAAAGTTGTTTGTTTAATTGAGAGAGTGAAAGAGAATCCAAAAGAAAATGTGGTTCTTTCCCCTCCATTCATTGGAGAAAATCAAGGGGATAATTGGTTGATCAATGAGCTATGGAGAATATTGCATAAACTCAATAAGGCTACGGATGTACGAGCTATTGTGAAGGATGTTCAATTACATTTAGAAGTACCTTAAGATTGTAGATGTCTATATCATGCTATTATATGTATGACATCATGAATTATTACGTTTATTTCACAACACTAATAAAAGAATTGTTGATTTGGTTTGTCATTACTAATTTTTTTTTTTTTTTCTTTTTTGGTGAGATGAATTGTCATTTAAGTTTTATATCAAAAACAATTCCCATTGCAATATATATATATTATATATTATACTATATATATATATTATATATATACTATATATATATAATATATATATATAGTATATATATATATATATATATTACACACAACGGATTACGTTGTATGTAAAATTAATAGATAATGGTTTTTGTTTTAATTATATCATTACAATTATTATTTTCTTTAAATTTGGTTCAAGTTATCGTTATACCTCTTAAAAATTAGTAATGTGAAGGATGACCCATTGCACTCTTATAACCCTTTTTATTCCATATAAGTTGAAAAACTATATTAAGTTGTATCTAGCACCAACAATAAACATACAATTTGTACTAAAAGAAGCACAAAAAAAAACTAAGGTAGAAACTCTATAAATTAACATATAATTAATTAGGTTTGAAATTTAAAAATTGTATTATATTGCATGTGAAAATTAATATATAATTAGTTTGTTTACTTGCACTAGACCATTGTAATTATATTTTCAATTGCAATTAAATAAATCAGTATAACTCTTAAAGTCAATGATTTAAATGGTGGGTCAATGCATTCTTATAAGACTTTTGTTCCATACAAATTAAGTAAAGGTATTAGGCTATATGTATAAAGTAAAAAAATTATTTGTTTGTTCATTTTAATGGGGCAATTGTATTTGTATTTTGTGCTACTTTGAACTCATTGTAAAATTACGTTTGCATGCAAATGGAAATAGTTCATAATAAATATTAACATCGTTTTTAAAATGATAGGTTTTTATGTCCTTAAGCAATGAAGTGTTGAAGTGGAGATATGTTAATATCATACATGTGGTTGCAGTGCAGATGGAGATGGGAATTACTACAAGTCAAAAGATGTTGTTGATATTTGAAATGGAAGAGTATTCTTCCAATCATACACCAAAGATGAACAAAATTTTCATATTCAAAGAGAACCAGATTGGCAGTTTGGTGATAGGTCCTATTTTTTAAGGCCTTTTCAGTGAGAAGTATTAAAATATTGCTTAAGAAATTATGATGTAGAAATATGGACATTAAATGTCACTGACAAGTACATTCGAAAAGTACTTGAAAAATCAAATATTGATATAGAGGACTTTAAATTTGCATGGGATAGGTCTCATTGTCATTTGCAAACAAAATTGGAAGTAGGGAGAACAAGACAATTTTATGAGAAAAATTTGACTGATGTGTGGTCCCAATATGGACATAATTATGAAGAATCAAATGTATTGCTAATAGATACATAAAAGCATACTTCTCAATTCATCGGGTATCGATCAAACCACATCTTGATAAAATCATATACAGGAAAAGAGCAAGATACATGGCTTATGCAAGTTTTATTCCCCTTCCTTAAGACACTTCATTGTATCAAACACAAACATGAGTACATTCAAATGCTCAATACAACATGTACTTCATTGTAGTTCACGGAGATAATTTTTTTTATAAATTTGTTGAAAAGTACATTCCAATTTTTCAATACATTTTGGATATAGTTTTTGTTGAATCAATTTGTTTGATTTTATATTTTTTGAAATATATGGGAATTTCCAATTATATTAATATGTATATTTCTTATTATTTATAAATGTTTTTTCAATGAGTTTGTTGTATTGATTTTTTCTAAGATGTGTGTGCGCGTGCGCGTGTTCTTAGATGAATTGTTTTCCATTCAAATTATCTTACATGAACCATCGAGGCGTGTTATTTTTAATGACTTATGTTTACTTATATGTATCAATAATCATATATAAATGTGAAATATGATTTTTGAAATAGAACTCCTTGCAAACAAAGGTGCTATTCTTACTAAAGAAATTATAATAATTTACTTGGTAAATGTTATGTGCATTATTCACTATTCACAACGCATTATTCACTATTAAGGCTAATGATAAATGTGTCATAGGTAAATGATTTGATCTTTTTGAAGCATAAGATATGTGATTTCTCAATCGATAGTTTTCATAAATTTATATGCTTAAATCAATTAATGGTTGTAACTGCAATCATATCATATTGAAAATCAACAAGGCACAAAGTCAGTTATTCATTGTTTACATATAAAATGCACTGATATGAATGCATAAATGTGATATGTAATTTTTTAGATAAAAAAATATTGTAAATAATTTTGCATTTCTTAAAAAAGCATATATATGATGATAATGATTGATAAGTGGATTATCAAGGTTTGATTACATATTATCAAGATGAATTATTTCATTGAACGTTTTGAACCGTAAGGCATCTAATTTCATTATTTAAAGTCAATTTTTTGTAAATTTATAGTTTAAATAAACTGAAATCATATAACTTGAGCTATAATTATATTATTGACTTGTAATTAGTTATGTCCATTAATATGAGTGTATAAATGTGATTTATAATAGCCATATACAATGTGAAAAATAAGTCTTTTAATTTCTTGATAATAAGTATTAGGTGGACTACTTAGGCTAACGGGTGATAGCTCATAAGTGAATACCACTCGTTAAATTGTAGGGCATTCAATTTTTAACCCATATTTTTTTTTCATATATTCTTGAATCAACTATTTGTATATGCAATCATCTTATCTCATTTAATTTAATAAGGAATCCATTTATTGACTTTTATTTGTCTATCACATAATCTATTAAGATTGTATTAATCTCATATTGTATTGTTTTGAAACAAAACTCTATTGAAAACAAAATTCTCTTTTTAATAAAACATGGAATAATTAATTAACAATGTGTTAAGTGGACCATCTAGACTCATTAAACAGATGGGTAAAAAATGGTTGTATTTAAACTTTTTGCACCATAAGACATTGATTTTTCAATCCATATTAGCATTTTGTCATTTTCAATTCATAAATAGTTTCTTTATGGTTTAAATAATTTCATGGAATCCAATATGACTTGAAGAATTCTATTTGGCTATATGCATTGATAGAAGTTCATAA
Source organism: Pinus taeda (assembly GCA_000404065.3). Taxonomy (NCBI): domain Eukaryota; kingdom Viridiplantae; phylum Streptophyta; class Pinopsida; order Pinales; family Pinaceae; genus Pinus; species Pinus taeda. The sequence goes on from APFE030961619.1 coordinate 19,024, forward strand.
ATGTGATGCATTTTTAAATGTAACTCTTAATGTAAGAACATATATATATTTTACAAAACAAATTATAATTAATTGATAATGATTTTTAAGTAGTCTATATAAATCCATTTATCAACTTCTATTTTCATATCATGAGATTTAAACTAAGTGTGTAAATGTGGCACTTTTTTTTTTTTAAATAAAACTCCGTGTAATATGAAATATTTTTCCTAACAACACATGGAATAATTAATTGGTAATGAATGTTAAGTAGATTGTTAAAGTTATCTCAAGGTATGGGTCATAAAAATTGTATTTAAACTTTATGCAACATATGGCATTTGATTTTCCCACCTTTGTTAACATTTGGTAAATTTCAATTCTTAAATAAATTAATTATAATTGAAATAATCCATAGAAACCAACAAGACAAGGATGATTTAATATATTTAGAACGTAATGATGTTATAAATGGATTATTTTTTTGAAATAAAGATCTCATGTAAGTTAAAAAATATATTTTTATAAATTTAATAATTTAAAATCAATTATTTATGAGTTCTAACTGGTTTATTCTATTTTGAATTGACAACTTTTTCTAACTCTGCATTATTAAATCAATTATTCCTATATGTAATCATGTCATATAATTCAATAATTCAAGAAAGCATTAATTGATTTTTATTTATCTATCATGTGGTTTAATATGAATGTATAAATGTGAAATTGCTATTTCTAGAATAAAAAACCATCTAAAGAAAATGATTTTTCTAATAAAACATGGATTGATAAATTCACCATGAGCATTAAGTAGACTATTTAAGCTCATTCAAGAGATGATACATAAATGGATGCCTTTAAACCTTTTACAGCATATGACATGCTTTTCCCATCAATATTAACATTTCATAAATTTCAATTCTTAAATAAACTATTTGTACTTCAAATAATCTCATAGAATCCAACAAGACTCAAAAGTTATTTATTGAATTTCGTTTAGTTATATGTATTCATATAAGTTTATAAATGTAATTTATTTTTGAAATAAAGCTATTAATGCAAGTAAATATATATCTTATACAAAACTACTCAGGATTAAACGATAATGAGCTTTAAGTGATTTATTCAGGCTACATGAAAAATCAAGTGCCATAGATTAATGCCTTTTAATACATATTTAATGTTCAAAATCAATATCTTAATGATAACTTATTTCTATTTACATTAGGTATTTAATAATTAAAGAACACGGGGACTTATATAAATTTCAACTAAAATACATGAGTTATGTTTCACATTTATTTCTTCCCCATTAAAAATTCTTATCATTTTCTCTTCTTAGTGAAAGTAATGGTCAATCATGGTTTTCCATACAAATGGTTGACACTAAATTTACATCGAGACTATTATTGGTTTTGAAAATGATGACAAGGAGAGATCAATATCCACACTACCATCAACTGTTCTAATATTTGAAACCCTTGCCTCCACTACTTACAAGAAGTCACCACTAAAGTTTCTTGTTTACTTCAATTTGTGACATTGTCCATCATAATGGAATGACTTGAATACCCATTTAAGAAATCTCATTTGATGTACTTGGATTTGAGTGGAGATAGATCAATGGTGCCTAAACTTCTTGAAATACCTATATCAACAATGTATAACTTTTATAGTGGATGCGTGCATGCTATGAAGATGAATGATGACCCCCTCATTAGTGCTTCATAAAGGCACAAATGGACCGTAGGAAATTGAGCACATGAACATTTTACTAAGGTTTTAGTAGACTAGTTTCAATGCAATGCAAGGGACACCTATCCTTGTCATTTACAATAAGATCCTCACATCATCATCATTCAATCAACAAATACCCCATAGGTTTGGGGAAAGGGGGTTAGAGTTTGCAGACATAAAATTTAAACATTGAGGAATCTAGCATGTTATCCATAACTATAATATCTTTATTGGATGTTTGACATACTAATATGATTTAGCTTAAATCAATTTCTTCTAAGAGTTTGATTTCACAATCCTATTGTGTATTGATACTATTGTACATAACAACCCCATGTTTTACCTATTCATGATCTCTAATTGGTTTGAAATTACTTGCAAATTATTTTAATGTTGAATCAAGTTAATATGGAGATTTACAAAAGAATGAATGTTGTTGAAGGCCTTGTAATAAAATACTTCCAAATTTAATGAAATATGTGTAGCTTCAACAACAAGGGTATTAATAATTCCAATTTTAATAGGTGTGCCCATGATCCAACTAGTTGCAGTTTGTTCCATGCAATCTGGATTTAACTCTATGGGTGTGAGTTGTTCTGCAATGTCAGATGTGTCTAGTAATGGTGGAAAGTATGGCCAAAGGTGGTCCACATTGAACATTGGGTGTAGGCCAAGGAATGGGGGAATGTTGAGCTCAAATGCATTGCCTCCCATAGCCTTGGTAATGGTGTCAGGACCATATCAGAGTGGTCTGAGTTTCGGATAGGCTCCGGTAAGGTGTTCCTTTTGCAAATGCAACCAGACGTAGTCACCCACCTAAAACTTGTGTGGCACTCGATATTGATAATGTCACTGCTTGTACTTGGCATTTGATTTCTACAGAATGTCATGGACGTGCTAGTAAATATGTTAGATGTGCTCAATGAAGTTGTTTCCCTTATTTGTTTCGGACTGGACATGAGCTGAATCTGCGTGAGTAGTTGCAAATGGCATGGCCACATCAATGGGACATAATGGTTGGAATCCCAAGCCCACCTGAAAAGTGTTGTGGCTAGTTGAGCTATGGAGAGCCCGGTTATAGCTGTGCTGAACATAGGGGAGGTTCTCGTCCCATGTGCATGGATGCTTTGAGTTGTACATATGCAGAATGTGTACAATCATCTTGTTCACAACCTCTGTCTGGCCATCAGTTTGAGGATGGAAGGCTATGGATTTAGTGAGTTTGGTGTCCAACATCGACCAGAGACTCAACCAAAATGTACTAAGGAACTTGTTGTCCCGATCTAAGATGATAGATTGTGGGATCCCAAAGTGTACCCACACTCGTTCAAAGAATAGTTTAGCAGTGGCTTCCGCTGTGATATTATTCTTGCAGGGTGCGATAATGGCCATCTTCGAGAACCTGTCGATGACCACAAAAACACAGTCATTTCCATTCTCAGTGGAGGGAAGGCCTAACATGTAATCCATGGAGATGGATTCTGAAGGTCGACTAAGGGTAGGAAGCGGGGTATAAAGGCTTTGCTTCTTGATGGTCGGTTTGGAAATAGCGCAGGCAGTGCATGATCTGATGTACTTCTCGACATCCTATCGAAGATTTGGCCAATAGAAATACTTCTGCAGTACTGCCACTATTTTCTTGACCCTGAAATGCCCAACAACCCAACTGTAGTGTGGTTTCCAAATCATCTTGGCACGTTCACTTGAAGGAACACACAAGTGACCTAGGTGGCATAACAGGGCATCCTGGAGGTGGAAATCTAGAGCATGCTGACCCTCCAAGAGTGTCTGGTATGTGTGGTCAAATTCTGGGTCGCTTTTGTAGAGAAGTGGCCAATCAAAAGTGTCATGCCCACAAGAGTTTAGCACGGTGGTTAACGCCATGATCGATGGTCGACTTAGGCAATCTGCAACATTATTGGTGCTCCCTTCTTATACTTGATATTCAAATGGAACTATTGCAGGTATGTGGACCACTTCTGATGGTGATCATTCTGCAATTTCCCTTAGGTCTGTATGAACTGCAGGGGTCGGTGGTTTGTGTGGATGACCATTTCCTTCCCCAAAATGTAATGCTTCCACCGTCGACAGGCCTGCATAATGGAATATGTCTCTTTGTCATAAGTGGGATACTTCTGAACTGTGTCTGAAAGTGTCTCACTTTGATATGCCACTGGATACTCGTTTTGAGTAAGGACTGCCCCAATAGCATAGTCAGAGGCATCTGTCTCGACCTCAAATGGTTGTTACAAGTCTGGTAATGCGAGCACTGGTGCCGATCAGAGGTGATCTTTCAACTCTTTGAATGCCTTCTTTTGAGATTCAAACCAAAATAATTTTGTTTTTGCTCCTCCATTGGTGACTTGACTCAAGGGCCAGGTGATATGAGAAAACTCCAACACGAACCTACGATAGAAGTTGGCAAGACCTAGAAAGTTGCAGAGCTCTGTTAGAGTTGTTGGAGATGGCCAATCCTGAGTGACTTGGATCTTGGCTAGATCCACATGTACCCCCTGTTCATCAATAATGTACCCCAGATACTAAACCTTGGTCATGTCAAAAGTGCATTTCTCTAAATTGGCACATAACTTGTGTTGTTGTAGTGTTTAGAGAACTTGTTGGATGGGAGGTGCTCTTCCTAACTCTGGCTGAAGATTTGGATGTCATCCAAGCATACCACTATAAATGAGTTGGTGAATGGCCACAAGATGTCATCCATTATCCTCATGAAGGTTGCAGGAGCATTTGTCAGTCCAAAAGGCATAACCAACCATTCGAAAAGGCCCTCCTTGGCTTTGAAGGTAGTGTTCCACACATCAGAGGGTTCGATTGGTACCTCGTGATATCTTGACTTCAAATCAATCTTGTTGAAATATTTTTCCCCCTTCAGTTGGTCCAGGAGGTCATCAATCCATGGGATCGGGTACCTATTATAGACAATGATCTTGTTCAGCACCCGATAGTCAATACAGAGTCTCCAAGTCCCATTCTTCTTCTGTACCAACATGATTGAGCTCCCACAGGATGATGAAATCAGACAGATGTGACCCTTTTGTAGCAGCTCCTAAATCTGCCTCTTGATTTCATTGTTCTCCAGAACAGAGTGCCAATAGATTGGTCCATTGGGCAGTGGTGCACCTGCGGTCAGATCGATGGAGTGCTTGACCTGACAGTGCAAAGAAACCCTTGTGGGGGAGGTGAAGATGTCCTCATACTCCTCCACAACCTTGTCCATCTGTAGTTGTCATGCGGAGGGGCCCTATCTGGAGGTCGTGGCCACCATCTTCTTCTTTCCTTGAGGGTGTATCATTAGGAAAACAAATTTCCAAGTTTTGGAAATGAGCTTATTGCATTGTTTTGTAGTAACCAAAGAGATGGTGGTAGGTAGTGCTACCTTCGGTATCTTGTACAACTTATTTCCCAAAGTAACAATAACAACATAGGGCCTTGATTCATACAAAGCATGTCACTTCCACAAGTATGGTTGTCCTAATAATACATCAAAAAGTTCAAGGGGAGAAATGTCACACAATACCTCATTCGTGAAGGGCTTGATGTTGTATGGAAGGCGGCACTGTTGGCTCACGTGGAGATCCTGTCCTTGGTGAAG
>APFE030961621.1:0-19853 GCA_000404065.3 Pinus taeda
TAAGACCAAAATTAATTTTACTTCCTATAGATAGACTAGGGACTGCTATAAATAGGAAGGGACCCATAAATGCTATTTTTAGAACTTTCTATTTTTAGCACTTTCAGCTCTCACGCAATGTGGCCAATGACCTCACTGGCCAAACTGCTATTTTTAGACATGCTATTTTTAGCAGGTCTATTTTTAGCACGCTCTAAATTTAGCATTTCTTGTTGCACACTTTTCAACACACTTCATGCTGGTCATGTTTTGGGCACTTCGAGGTATGTCACGGGCAAGTGCAGGAGGTGTGACAAAACATTGTGTAACACTCCCCTTGGGTCCAAATAACTCCAAGCTGCATAAAACTGGATATTCAAATGTTGCTTAGGCTTGGGCAACTTGTAGTAAGAGTGTAAGTTATGCGGCTAGTAAGAGGCAAGTTGTTTCCCACTAACACTGTTGAGCACCATCTTCTTGGTGTTTAGACCCTGCAATATCCATTTGATTTCATCGACACAAGGTAACAGAGGATACCTACAAGCAACTTTTTGGAATCCCGATTTCTTGGCATTCTCATAAACTTCCCTATCTTGTAGATCCTCCAAGAAATCCTTTATGTTGAAGACATTTTTTATTGTCAGTCATGTAATAGTGGAATATTTATCAATAAAGCAATGAGTGTTTGACAAGATGGGCACTCTTATCAAAGAACTATCCATGACATCCTCAGTACTGCTTTTTATGACCTACTTTATGGTCTCGTCTTTGTAGTAGGAGGCATGGTGTTAGTGGATGATGAAAGACTGATGTGTTCTATATTTGCAATACCTGGTGAAATAGATGCACTCATGAAAATAGTAAGCTAGTTCCACAAAATATTAGCTAATCTATGAATCAATCACAAGCAAAAGACAACCACTAAGAGGGGTGATTATGTAATGATGGAGCATAAGGGAGGCAAAGTGACTCATTGGTCACTAGAAATGTGTATTGTGTAGTGAGAGATGGAGGATTACGTAGTTTGTGTGAGAAAGAGATGAGGATACTATGACTTATAACTGTACAATGCGCAGTTACTGGTGGAGAGAAGCTTCCTTGTTGGCTAGGAATGCATAGTGCACAGCTAGGGCCTAGGATTCTGTAGTTCACAATCATAGTGGGAAAGTGAATTCATCTGTTGACCAAAATTGCACAATGCGTAGTTGGAGAGGGAAGGAGGATATGGGAATTGTACAATTTTATCTAACAGAGGCAAGGCTCGAGATCAGTTGATTGAGGGGAGGAAAGATGTATATCAACTCGATATTTATCCAAACAAGCATTCACATAGAGAAGGAAAGATAATGAAAGTAAGAAGACAAGCGTCTGTTAATATACCCAACAGCAATGATTACTAACCGATGAAAAGACATGGAATGTGAAGCGACACTTGAAAGGAAGCATAAAAAACTGAAATGAAACTTGCAAAAGCTAATAATGGATAAAACGAAACTTGTTAAGTAAAAATCAGGCCAAAACAACACTTGTGAAAGTAAAAGTGACAAAACCAAAAGCAAAAGCAGCGAAAAGCGATAGTTAAGAAACTTACTCGAAAAAGCGGGGAAAATGAAACCAAAAGCTCCTTGTGATCACAATGATAAGTAGAGATCCAAATATGAGTGTGAGAATGAGCTATAGGTTCACTTGTTATATAGATGAGCACTCATGAAGTTAGGGTTAGGGTTTTAAGCGTGCATGCCTAAAATCAAGGAGTTAAACTCAGTAAATTGACACATGTAAGATAACAACTTGGAAAAAAGTGCCACACTGACATCTAGAAGTGTGGATAGGGTATCATTAGGAAGTGTGCACTTCTTATTTTAAAGGGATGTGCAATTATCTATCTCTGGGAATTGCGCAGTTGACTAGAAGAAAACATTACACAGTTGGTTGTCTCAGTGGCGTGCACAGTTCACTGCCACAAGCAAGTGTGCAGTTTGCTTCCACAATTGATTGCACAATTGCTTATCACAGGGGATTGCACATTTCACTCCGACAAGGAGTTTCATAGTCGAATGCCACAAGGAACTACACAGTCCCTTAGATCATGATCCATAAGTTGTCGTGGATATTCCACTGGACAGTTCATCACAACAAATCTGGTAATATTATACTAAAAATCTGAGATTCTACATTATTACAGTTTTATTTAATTTCTATATCTATAAAACTAACTCTAATTAGTGCATGTATGTAAAATTAAATCAATCATACAAGTAGATAACAACCAAATAATCTCTCACACACATAATACACAAGTTATTCTCTCTCGGAAGCCCTTTCAGGAGAAACCCAACTAGAAGGTGAGGTCGCTTCGCTCTCTTTCTCTGTATGCAAATATGGTTGTAGATATAAAGAAGTAATGTTTGTGGCCCGTGGGATGATATAGTGCACAGATCCTCTTTGTGTGCTCTAGTTCCTATCTCTCCTGGCTATCTTTACTCAACTATGAAACAAAATGCTCTCGAAAGAATGGAATGCCTCTTCCTCCTAGTGGCCTGGTTATAACACAGCCCGATAGCCTAGTAGTTGTTATGTTTGACTACATCAACTCTTAACTAGAGTTACAAAATAGACTCTTCTAGAGTATTTTACATCACAAACACGTGGCTAGACCATTTTCCATTAGTAATGGGGGTTGATGCAACATCCTTCCGAACTATAGGTGTGAAAATGAGAAGGTAAACTTCTGAGTGGAATAACTTTTTGCATACGGACTCCGATTCACATGATTCTGTGTCGTTGGAAAGCTTTGTGTGTGTAGAATAACATGAAAAGGTGCGTGCATAAGCAGAAAATTTTTACCCCAAAAAACCATCATTGATGCCTCAAAATGTTGTCTGAAGGTTTTAGACCTTGTTTCGCCAAACTGGGTCCCGCCAATAAAAATGGTCCCGTGAGCTGATTCCTCCACTTTTTCCACTCCAAATGCATCGAGATGGATGAAAAATAATATAATGATCCAATTCGTATCAAATCAAGGAATGCAATCAATGTCATCGAGGCATGCCTAAGCCTGCCTTCCCAAAATTTGAATTGTATATCTTTAGAAGTTGAATAGTTATTGTCAACAAGGGAATGCATATTTTATGATATCACAAGCTAGGCATGAAGATGTGAGAATTTGCGACACTTACAACTCCAAGAATAAAACTTGACACTTAGGAAAATAATACCACGTATGGCCTTGGTATCTTAAAATGACAGTTCACATGACCAAAGGAAGGCTCAAAAATCAAATCATGGGGGGAATTTTGGAGGGGCTTGTAGCAGCTACAAAAAGAACCTTGGAGTGTGGCATTTTTGTTGTCATTAACATGGTTCTGAAGGCATGTGGATGATCTCAAATTGACCATGAATTAGTTCCATATTTGCCTATAAAGTATGTATTCCTAGGTTTCTACATGTAGGGAAATCCTTATCCACCATCAAGGTATGTATCATCATGTGCAAGATGAAACTTACGCACTACAGGTGAAATTTTGATGAGTTTTTAGTGCCCTATCCTGCTTTGTCCTCCTTTGTAACATCCTTGGATTCAATGGCCATTGAGAAACATTTAGGCTCCCTCCTTTATCTCAACCAAATGACTCAATTGGACAATTATGTTAGCAAGAGTGTTCCAAGTTACATAAATAAAAGGAGTTTTTAAGGTAGTGTAATGCATATCTCTTTTATGAACAGTGGAAACAATGTCTTGTAGTCATCATTTGCTTAGAAACAAAGCACAAAATTTTGATTTATCTCTTCTTATCTAGAACTTTTTCGTAATCCTTCTACTACATTTTTAAGTACAGATTTCGCTAATATATTAACTACCATATTGTGTAGGAATTTGTTTTATCAAACTCATTATATCATTTGATTTTCTATTTAACTTTTCACATTATTTTTCATTATTGATAACATTATGTTTTGTTTCTTAATTTTATTTTTTAGATTACTAGGAAATGATTATATGTATATAAATAATATGTATAAAAATGTAATATTTTTTTTTTACCATCCAAAATTAAATATAATTAAAAGATTAGATTCATATATACAAATTGTATTTAATTTAATTATATTGTTTATGTGCAATATATTATATATATATATATAATATATATATATATTTATTTTTCTTAAAAAATTATTTTATTTTTAAATGAAATTTCAAATATATTCCTTATGTATTCATGCACATATGAAACCATAAGGCTAAAAAAATAAAGCCATACTAAATAAGGGTTTGTCATGGGTGAGAAACTTCTGCCAAAAATTGTAAGAAAAACATAAAACCATATGCCAAGATTGGTTCTTTTAAAATCGAAAAAATATTTGTCTTTTTTAGAGACCAACCATGATTGAATTCTTCAATTATTAGCTTATTACAATCCAAAAGCAAGGCATTTCTGGATAAAATATTAGTTGTATAATCATGTCTCTTAGGATATGTGTGAAGCATATTTGATGAAATTGATTCAGTAAAAGTTCAAATTTTGAGCAATTTATAGAATACTCAAATTAGTCACCTGAATATGATTGTTCATCCATTGTATACATTATTCCAAATTTCCAAAGACTTACAGATAAAATATATTGTTATCCATTTCACATTTTAGGAGGGTAAATAATGTATTGAATTTGCCTATATTATTGGTTCCTACCCCAAATTGGTCTTGTTAATGAGGAAGCGCATCTATGATAAATGCAAAACAAAACCGAAATGACAGATGTGATCATGTCCTTGACTGTACCATCAAAGTACCCCCACGAAGTAGCAATGTTAAAGGATGTCATAGACACCAATATAGCCTTTTTACCATGGATTATTTGGTTTATACAAAGCAATAAGAGCCAAAAACCATTGAGAGATTTTAAAGGCAAGAGAAAGTTTATCCTAAAATAAGCTCACATTTTGAGCTAGCCATATTCCCCAAGCAACTAAAACAGGAAGCGCTGGTATTGCTTCTACTGACTAATAAAAAATTCCAAAAACATGAAACCATATAATTGTTGTCCCATAAATGATGAATATGCAACTAAGTCTCAATTTCACTCCAAACCAGACAATTGAAAGGGAGCTCTATAAATGGATAGGAAATATTTTCATTTCCAGATTTGCATAAATAGAACATTACCAAACCAATCTTGTTTGTTAATTGCAATCTACCTTACGTCAAAATATTGCCTCTAAGCGCGACCCTAAAGAAAACAATACCTTTTGGTGGACCTTTAATCTTCCAAGTCTCATTATACCACCATTGAGTTTATATAGTAACCTCATTTTGAATAGCCAAGTGACCCAATTTAGCCTAATAAATCCTACCTTAAAGAATTTAAGGACCACATGAGCTCGTCCTCGTTGTTTTTTAAATGGAGATGGGCATACAAATTATTCCCAGTAGATATGCAATATTTTTTCCATATTCAAACTATTTGCATGTAACCACCCCTCACTCCATATCAATGAATGAGTTGCATCCTTGATGATATTAGGGTGCAAAAACTGATTTCCTCAAGATGGGAACTGCAGCCCTCGGGGAAGAAGACTTTTTCACCATAGCCTATGATGGCATCTATGTTTATCCTTACTTTTAATCCCATGCCCACTCGCCATGCAAGAAACTAGTCAATAATTAGAAAAGTTAAAGTGATGGCCCTCCATTGGTTAGACACGTTGTGAGTAGACTTTTGAAGTTTATGTATTCAATCCATGATCGATTCATGACATACATATTTGTCAACAAAAATTATCCTCCATAAACTATCCCTAATCAAAAAAACCCACAATTATTTTACCACCAAGTCTTTCCTAAACAATACCACATCCTTTAGGGCCCAACCATCTAGTCCCTTGGGCCATAACAATTTCTTCTATTTAACCCGGTGGGAGCCCATGAACTTGGTACTAACTTTCCATAGGTAGTTAAAGCATATATTTTTTGTATCCTATTGTGAACTCCTTTTGGAATAAGAGCAATAATATTTCAATAAATCGGAATAATGTTTATCATTGATTTAATGTGGACTAGCTTACCTCCCTAAGATATCCACCTATTACATCAAAAGTTGATTTTCTTCTCAATTTGAGAGAATAATCACTTCAAGTCAACCATCCCATAATTAATTGGTTTTAGATTATAGCCAAGATATACTAAACCATCCTTCAAATTTAAAGTAGTAGAATTGAAAATGTTTGACAAAAAAGTTTCATATCATTTTTTACTTTAGGAAAATAAAGTGTAGAGTTATTTGAATTTACAATCATTATAGTAGCATCACAAAAAAGATCCTAGATTTCCTTATATTACTTTCCCTTTACTTCCATATAACAATAGAAAATGAGCACAACATCCACAAATAGTATATGATTGAGATGCTCAAGTTGACCTGTGTAACCCTTGGATCTTATTTACTATTCTCTCCTACATTATCGCCCTACTAAGACCGTCCACTACAAGTAAGAGTATTTATGGAGAGAGTTGATACCCTTGTCTTAACCCTCAACCTAGATTTTAAAAGGAGAGGTTTAACCATTAATAAGCACCATATATGAGACCAAAGTAACACATGCATAATCCATTTAACTATGGAAAGTTAAAACCCGATGTGTTATAGTAAAAATTGAAGATAAAGCCAAGATGCGCGGTCATATTCTTTGGGAAAATTAAGTTTATTTACTGAAACATAACACCTAAATGTCCTTATAAAATGGAGACCTTCTTGTTCTGAGTCAATCACCTTATGGATTACTTTTCATTTGAGAAAGCGAAACTATTCCAAAGTAATAATATTGGGAAAAACTAGCTTTAGTTTAGAAGCAAAAACTTTATAGATGATTTTGTATAGACCATTACATAGAGAAATAAGCTTGAAGTTATCAAAATTAAATGGGTAATTGACTTTTGGAATGATTGCAATATGAGTTGAATTAAATCTTCCTGACATTTTTCCAAATAAATGGATCTCATCCACCACCCACATTAGGTCATCATCCAATATGTTAAAAAAAATCCTAGAAAAAAAATACTTGTTTGGCCATCTAGCCCAATGTTGTTATCTTTTTCAAAATATCATATGCCCATGAGAGGTTCCTCATTGGACACCAAATATAAAGACCTAAATTATCCTCGTTCTCCACCAATATCACGATGTAAGAAATAAACTTGAGAAATGTCACCATTTTGGATGGATTCAAATCGTTAAATACAGAATTAAAGTGTTTGACTATCAAAGAAGCTAGACCTTGGAAGACTTTTACCTTATTATCCTAGTTATTTTCCAACTCCTAAATGGTGTTGTAACTTTTTTAGTGTTTTGCAAAATTTTGAAAATACTTTGTATTTTGGTCTCCAACTTCCATCCATAAAGCTCGTCTCTTAAGGCACCATTGTATTTCCTACCCTATTAACAATTTTGCTCGAAGAACCTCCAAGTTGTGGCACCTGTCCAATTCCAATTAGGCCACAAGACCAAAGAACCTCCAGGCTAAGCTTGGTGTCTCTTAGATCCTAATATTTTTTCTTTCATCTATGCACACTTCAACTTGTTCCTTAATCCCTTGTAGAGCATAAGAAAATTGAATAGAAGCTAGATCACCACAATATCTTTGAAATTGTTGATAGATTTAATGTATCAAATTACAAAAGTCGTCCTCATTTGACCATGAATGATTATACTTAAATGGTGCACCTGGTTGTTGGTCCTCATTCCCTAACACCAAAAAAATGGGAAATGGCTTAAGAAGCACACTTTCCCAACCCAAGACAAATAGAGTTCGATTTTTATAATAGCAAATGATGTGTAAGGAACCTATCAAGTCTTTTGGAAACACCATTAGAACCAACCTCATTATTGCACCAAGTTGGATGAAGTTGTATTGGCATAATGTTGGCCCATCTTATCAACTCAAAATTGTTAATGAAAAAATCACCTAGTGTTATACTCTTGACCTGTAAGAAATCTAGAATACCAAAAATATGAAGAAATATAGCCCAAAACATAGAATTACCACAAGAAATGAGACAAATTGCAAGATATTTTATTATTCAAAAGCAGATTACAATGTTCATGTGCTTTTTCGAAGGGGAAACCTCCAACAGAGCAAAGCTCAATTACAATAAGACTCGATGGTCTTTCCCTTACTAACTAAGACTATCTATAGCTTAATGGAATCCAAAACCCTAACTACTAGTCATCCCTTGCATAACATGAGTTAACCACTGTATTTATAAACTATGGCCCATTTACAACTAATTGTGGTCCCTTTTCTATAATGCTAGTCAACCACTTACAATTATTATTAATGCGGGCTTTATTGACTCTTTAACTAACTATGACTTTGACTCAGGCCCCTGGGCTTATAAATAAAGGGGTTAGGGTTGGACCCTAACATGCCCTCCCTTATCAAAAGTAGCTTTGTCCTCAAGGTTGAAGCTGCAGAAACTACTAAAGAATAGTGGTTGGTTCCTAGGTTGCATCTTAAGAGGTGTCTTTACACTTGATGAGGACTTCCTTGATCATGCAGCCATGAAGATGTCTTTCATGAGTATTGAGGACCTGTTCTGGTTAGAGCCAAAGTAAGCCTTCCTCATCCAATTCTCGTAGAATAGTTTGAACCCTACAAATGTTCCCTACCACTTTCTTGAGGCACGATACATGGAAGACCGAATGGATCTTTTAAGTAGGTGGCAAGGACAGTTTGTAAGTGACTACTCCTATGCGCTAAAGTATCTGATAAGGCCCATAGAATTTTGGTGCTAGTTTCTGGTAGCCCTTTTCTTTGAGTGATGTTTGCTTATATGGTTGAAGTTTTAGGATTACATTATACCCTTCTTGAAATGAGTGCTCAGAACGATGTTGGTCATCTTGTTGCTTCATTATATTTTTAGATTGATGTAGATTATATTTGAGATGAGTGATCATGGTGACACAGTTTTGTAGGAGATGATCAAATGCCTGTACTTTAGAACATCCAGGGATATAAGAAACTGGTGAAGGTGGGAGTTGGTCATACACTTCCTCATATGGCATCAACTTGGCACTTCATGATAGTTAGTATTATACCACCATTCAACAAAAGGTATCCATTGTACCCATTGATGTTGCTTGTCTGAAGTGAAGCACCTCATATATGTCTTCAAATATTTGTCGACCGCTTCTATTTGACCATCAGTTGGGGATGTTAGGCAGCACTTAGTTGGAGTGGCATGCCTTATAGCTTGAAAATTTCTTGCCAAAATTTTCTCGTGAAAGTGAGGTCTCGATCAAATATAATGGAAGTCGGCATGCCATGCAGTTTGAAGATTTGGTCCAAGAAAACTTGAGCCACCAAAGTTGGGGTAAATGGGTGTGGTAGAGCACAAAAATGAGCATATTTGGAAAGTCTATCAACAACCACCATAATGATTTATTTATTTCCTGACTTTGGGATACCAATGATGAAATCCATGGAAACATTCGTCCATACAGAAGCAGGGAGTGGTAATGGTTGTAAGGTTCCCGGTATCTTGACTATTTCCCCTTTGTTTCGTAGGCACACATCACATTAAGCTACAAAAGTAAGAATGTCATTCTTCATGCCAGTCCAAAAGAAAGAACGACATGCTCATGCATAATTTTTCTTAAAGCCTGAATGTCTTGCAATCAGAGATGAGTGCAACTTGTCCAATATGTGGGTTTTCAGGGTCGAGGTCGGGGATAACACTACTTGATCCTTGTAGCAAAGAATCTCATCCTTCCAAGAGTAGTTTGTTGAGGAATTAGGATCTTCCCTCATGTTATTAATGAGTTGGGACATAGAGGGGTGGGAGAACCATTCATTGGGGCCTCTTCAATCCAATCTGGTATGGGTAGAGAGAGTGATAGAAGGGTTCTCTCATCCTCAAATTGGCATGATAAGGCATCAGTCACTACATTGTCACACCCCTTCTTGTAAATTATCTCATAATCATATCCTAGCATTTTGGCAAGCCATTTATTTTGTTGGGGCGATGATAGATGCTGCTCTAGAAAATATTCTTGGCTACGATAGTCTGTGCAGACTTGGAAACGTCACCCCAATAAGTATGGTCACCACATGTATACTGCATGTAAGATTACCATCATTTCTTTCTCATAAGTAGATTGACCTAGATGTTTTACACTAGGTTGTTGACTAGTGAAAACTAATCGTCTACCTTCTTGCATTAATACGGTGCCAATATCTGTACCTGAAGCATCACATTCAATTACAAAATATTTGGTGAAGTTGGGTAAGGCCAATACTGGAGTGGAGCACATGGCATGTTTGAAAACTAAGAAGCCCTGATGAGTTGTGCCAGTCCAAAGAAATGATTTTTTCTTGTGAATATTAGTGAGGGATCTGGAAATGCATCCATAATTGTGGACAAATTTGCAATAGTAACCAGTGAGACCCAAGAATCCCCTCAAATTCTTCAAATTTTTTGGTTGGGGCCAATCTTGCATTGCTTGAATTTTTTTTGGATCAACCCTCACTCCTTCACGATCCACAATGTGTCCCAGATACTCTACTTCTTCCACACCAAAGGAGCACTTGGACAATTTGACAAATAATTTCTACTCTTCGAGCACTTGCAATATCTGGTCTACATGTTGAAGATGTTTGTCCCAGGTTATGTTGTAGATGAGAATGTCATTGAAGAAGACCAAGACAAATTTTCTGAGATAAGGTTTTAGAAGGTGGTTCATGAGGCTTTGAAAAGTGTATGGAGCATTATAGAGACCAAATGGCATGACAAGGAATTCATAATGGCCTTCACGAGTTTGGAAGGTTGTCTTGGGAATGTCTACTTCCTTCATGCATATTTGGTGATAGCCCGAGCAGAGATCTAGCTTGGTAAAAAAATTAGCCCCATGCAATTCATAAGGCAGATCATCAACGACTGGAACAGGAAATTTTTCTATGATAATGAGCTTGTTAAGGGCCCGAAAGTCTGGACACATGCACCATTCTCCATCTTTCTTTAGAACCATGACCACTAGAGATGAATAAGGGCTAATGTTGGGAAAGATAACACTGGCTTCGACAAGTTCCTTGATTATTTTTTAAATTTCGTTCTTTTGGGCAAAAGGATATCGATATGAGCGGACATTAGGAAGTTGGGCACCTGGGACTAAAGGGATGATATGATCATGTTCACCCGTAGAGGGTGGAAGCTCTTTACGTGGAAATTCCTTGTATATTCAAATTGTAGATTGTAATATGCCAAAACAATTGACTTGAATCTACTCTACTCATCAGCGAAAACAATAAATGATCAATGAAATCACAAAGCATAAAAGAGAAAGAATTAAATCACACATAACACAATAATTCTCTGGGGAAAGCCATAGCTAAAAACCCTTGTTATCTATATATTGCATTAATCAGACAATTTGAAAAGATTACAATGCTTTTCTCAAGCCCGAGAAAACTATGCACTATCACAATCTATCTCACTACTTCACAAACAAGCTCCAACCAATCTTAGCCAAATTTGTTGCCTACCAAGCTCCTATTTCCTTGCACAGATTCAGAGGATCCCATATTTAATTGGGAAATTCCTCATCCATAAATGCGCAATCCATCATAGGCCTTACTCTCATTGCATGCACCACTTGTACAATTTGGATGATTATACAATTGATAGTACGTTATCCCTAAACTCTAATCTCAACTGGGTATTTCTCTTATCTGATATGCAAGAGTTAATTATGAGTGAATCTTCATGTTACTGGTTGAGCAGTGTTGGTTACACCCCACTACCGCAAGTTACACCCCACTACTGGATCTCCCACTAATTCCTCCATTTGTTGTAACTAGTTTAACTAAATCTAACTCAATTAGTTTAACTAAATCTAACTCAATTAAACTGAATTAAATAATTACATCTCAAAAGAACTCAACCTGGGCCCCTAAAATTTAGGAACCAATCTAAATGACTCTAGATATCCTCCCAACTCTAATTAATTGAGCCAACTAAGCCAACTTAACTTAGTTAACTATTACAAGTTGCTATGAGAATTAGAATTACAATTTAATTCCTAATTAATTCAAGGACAAAATTAAATTAGGATATTCTTGTCGCTATTTTCAACACTCCCTCTTAACAAGAAAGGGATTATCTACTACCCTAATCTTGCCTCTGTGAAACTCAAATTTGCATCTTGACAATGGCTTTGTCAAAATATTTGCATCTTTCTCCTCTGTAGGAATGTATTGGAGCAACATGATTCTCCTCTACACACAATCAAGTAGATGGTGAAACTAGATGTCGATATGCTTGGATCGACCATGAAAAAATAGATTCTCAGAGATTTTGATACAACTCTGATTGTCATAGTAAATCACTATAGGATCCATCTTCTAACCAAATAACCCAACAAGGATCTTCCTCATCTAGATAGCATCACAAGTTGCTTGACTAGCAGCCATGTACTCTGCTTCTGCTAAACTGAGTGCAACTGATATCTACTTCCTACTGTACCAAGAAACTATCATTGACCCAATATTGAAGATTCCCCCTAATGTGTTAATTTTTTCAAATGGACTCCCTACCCAATTTGCATTTGTGAAGCCTTGAAGCTTCACTCCCTCTATCTGCCTGTACCAAAGACCAAACTAAGTGGCACCTTTGAGGTATCTCAACACATGTTTATCTGCCTTCCAATAAATTTTGGTTGGCTTAACCATGGCTTGACTAAGCTAGTTAACTGAAAAACACATGTCTAGTCGTGTGTTCACCAAATACATAAATGAACCTACAAGTTGTTGATAAATAGTAGCATCCACTACTTCTCCTAAAGTAGCATCTTCTTTCTTCTAGTTACCTACTAGAGGAGTCTCCATAGGTTTGTTGCTCTCCATGTGGAACTTCTTCAGTATCTCGTTGGCATACTTTCCCTGAGAGACAAACAATTCCTCATCTCCTTGCCATACTTCCATACCAAGAAAGTAATGCATGAGCCCCAAGTCCTTCATCTCAAATTCTCTTTCAAGATCCTCTTTGCAAGATTGTATTAGCTTCTCATCACCTGTTAGAATCAAATCATCAACATATAATACTATAGTCAACAACTTACCTTCAACCACAATATGTTAAAGGTATGCATCTACTTCACTTTTGGTGAAGCCCAAGCCGGTAAAATAGCTGTCAATTTTGGTGTACCAAGCACGGGGTGATTATTTTAGTCCATACAATGCTCACTTGGATCTGTACACATGTGACTCTCTATTGAAGGTTTCAAATCCTTCTAGATGTTCAATATACAACTCTTCCTCAATCATACCATTGAGGGATGTTATCTTCACATATGTATGATGTATCTTCCATCCCATATGTGCTGACACTCCTAGAATAGATCTTATTGATGAGTACCTTGCTACAGGAGCAGAGGTCTCATCATAATCAATTACCTCCATCTAAGAGAACCCTTTAGCCACAAATATGGCCTTGTGTTTCTCCACACTCCCATATGTTGCTTGCTTTACCTTTTAAATACATTTGGAACCTGCCACTGACTTGTTTTTTGGTCTTGGGACCACTCCCCAACATTGTCTCTGATAATGGAGTCATACTCCTCAACCATGGCATCAACCCATATTGGTTTTTTCACTGCTTCCTCGAATGAGGATGGCTCAACATCTACACTCTCGATCATCAGAGCCATGTAGCCAATATACCGATCCAGTGACCTCCTTTGCCTACGTTGTGATGTGGATGCTCCCACATTCTCTCTAGCATCACGCATTAATATGCCAACCTCCTTGGTTCACTTCCTTCCATCTCTCAAAGTCTCTGCAAGAGTGGGTGCTTCCACTCTCTACTCCTCTGCATGTGGTTGCTCCACATCATCTTGAAGTTCATCCTTTGGAGCTAAAAGCTCCTCATCTACATGTATTTGAAGCTCCCTCTCAATGGAACATCTCATGGCCTTCTCTTCATCGAACTTCACATCTCTACAAACCACTGTCATCCTATTGGATGGAAGGTACACCTGATATTTGTGACGTGTATCAGTGTACCCCACAAATATGCCCAACTCAGCTGTTGGCTCTAACTTTTTCTATGCATCCTTGGTAACATGACAGTAGACTAATGAACCAAAGATCTTGAAGTGTTCCATGTCTAGTTTCTTACCTGAAAAAGCTTCTTCTAGTGTAGTCATCCCGAGAATTCGATGAGGGCTTATGTTCTGAAAATAAACAATTAAGTTGCATGCTTCAACCCACAAGTAGAAAGGTATTCCCTCATCATGTAACATCACTCGTGCTGCTCCCACAATACTTTTACTCTTCCTTTCAGCCACCTGCATTCTAATGTGGGTTATGAGGAGTTATTAACTCCCATCGAATTCCTTCTGATGCACAAAATTTCTTGAGTTCATTTGACACATATTCTCCACTGTTAT
The DNA here is from genome assembly GCA_000404065.3 of Pinus taeda. Classification (NCBI taxonomy): domain Eukaryota; kingdom Viridiplantae; phylum Streptophyta; class Pinopsida; order Pinales; family Pinaceae; genus Pinus; species Pinus taeda. The sequence continues at coordinate 14,422 of APFE030961621.1, forward strand.
CACTTCTAAGAACTTTAACTTTCCTACTAGTATCTTTCTCTACAAGTGCTTTAAATTCACAAAATTTAGTGAACGTCTAATATTTCTTCTACATGAAGAAAATCCAACACTTACGAGAAAAATCATCAACAAATATTACATAATACTTATGCTTGTTCGTGGAGGTTGTCAACAAGGGTCCACACATGTCTGAGTGAAATCAATTAAGGATCACTTATGCTCGACTATATTTATCAAGAAAGGAAGCTTTGGTGTACTTCCCCAATGTACACCATTTGCATGTGTCTCTTAGCTCTATTGTACCCTTGGGAAGTTGTAAAAATTTGATGCATGATCTTCAAATCTCTGTGGGGCAAGTGACCCAATATTCTATGCCACAACTCACTGAGATCTTGGCTCTGCACCTTCTCTGCCTTTGTGCTCAAGGTAGTGCAATCTTGTACATCCAATTTGTAGAAGTTCTTCACCCAAACCCTAATCCTCTTCACCTATCCCGAGGCTATGTGAAGAAGGAAATACTTTCCCTTACTAAATATCACATCATAGCCACAGTCCTCCAAGATGGAAATTGAAACCAATTTCTTCTTCAAACCTAGAACACACATGACATCTTTTAATGTGAGAGGAGTACAAGACTCCCTCTGAAAGGTAACAGTACTAATTTCGGTCAAGCTATACCTCCCATCATCTCTTATCTCGATGTGCATCTAAAGGTCCTTCTCCTCCAAGTCACTTAATAAATCTTTGTTGTTGTTCATATGGAATGAGGCTTCACTATCTAGGTCCCACACACTACCCATCACCAATGTCACCATGCAAGTGATGAGGGTGAAATACAATTCGAATTGTGAAGCAAGAGCTTCACCTACCACTGCTCCTAAGGGCTTCTTACCGGCCTTGTGCAAACACTTTGTGGCATAGTGTCCCAGCTCATGAAAGTGAAAGCATTTAATCTTCAAAATGTCCTTCTTATTTCCGTCGTGGCTAGAATATTATTTGGAATGGGATGACTTCCGCTTCCATTTCTTCACCTTTCTATCTAAGGCACAATTCTCCTCATCATCATGCTTGGATGAGTATCCATATTTTGTGTTCCATAAGATCTCTTCTTGTACCAAGTCGGACAACAATCATTCCCAACCAGGTAGCTTATCCCCCCATTAATTGAGTCATGGTAGTTATGCCATCTCTTGGGAAATCCTATAAGTTTTAATCTCACCAGATCGTCTTCAACAACTATAACACTGATACTTCCAAGCTCGTCCCGACAATGGGTGAACTTGGTCAAGTACTTCGGTATTATATCACCCTTCTCCATCTTGATCTTTATGAGATTATCCTTTAGTTCCAACTTCATGTGGTCACTATTGTTTTGAAATAGGTTCATCAAGTCCTTCCACATTGCAAATGGAGTTTCCATACCATGGAGGTTCGAGACAATATGATCTCGAACTCCTTCTAGGATAATCCTTCTCACCTTTTCCACGCACTTTGTCCACTTTGTCAGATCTTAAGCATCAGTTGTTGGAGGCTTATGAATATCATTTTCCATGAATTCCTTAAGCCCATTATCTTCCAACACTGCCTCCATCCTATCCTTCTACACAATATGGTTCGAACTTCCCTAGAGGACATGTTCGAGCTTCAATCTGTAGAATGACATCGTTGGTTCTGAAGTATGATGCTGCAAATTTGATTTTTTCTACAAAAGAAAAACTCATATTCTCCTCTTCTATAGTGATTTCAACTCTAATACCATGCAGAAATTCCTTGTAGATTCAAACCGCATATTGTAATATGATAAATCAATTGACTTGAATCTACTCTTCTCGTTAGCAGAAAGAATAAACGAGCGATGAAATCACGAAGCATAAAAGAGAAAGAATTCAATCACACATAACACAATAATTTTTTGGGGAAAGCCACAGCGAAAAACCCCTACTATATGTATATTGCATTAATCAGAAAATTTGAGAAGATTACAATGCTTTTCTCAAGCTCGAGCAAACTCTGCACTATCACAATCTATCTCACCACTTCACAAACAAGCTCCAGCCAATGCTTAGCCAAACTTTCTACCTTCCAAGCTCTTATTTCCTTACACAAATTCCTAGGGAATTAACCCATATTTAATTGGGAAATTCCTCATCCTTAACTGTGCAATCCATCATCGGCCTTCCTTTGACTGCATGCATCACCTGTACAATTCGGATGATTATACAACTGATAATACATTGTCCCTGAACTCTAATTTCTAATGGGTCTTTCTTTGATCTGACATGCATGAGTTAATTATGAGTGAATCTTCAATTTACTGGTTGACAAGTGTTGGTTACACGCCACTACTGGATCTCCCACTAATTCCTCCATCAATTGGAATTAGTTTAATTAAATTTAATTCAGTTAAATTGAATTAAATAATTACATCTCAAAAGAACTCAACCTGGGAAACTAAAATTTAGGAACTACTCTACATGACTCTAGATAGACTCCCAACTTGAATTAACTGAGCCAACTATGTCAAATTAGCTTTGTTAACTATTAAAAGTTGCTATGAGAATTAGAATTACAATTTAATTCAAGGACAAAATTAAATTAGGATTTTCTTGTTGTTATTTTCAACACTTTAGTTTTGTCAAAGACCTGTTGGTGGCGATCTAATACCTGTTGCGTCTCAAGACGAATATGAGGAGTAGAGGATTCAATGACCTGGATGGCATTAAATTGTGTGACTTCTCCATGATGGCCCTTTTCTAAAAGCTTCTCCATTAGATGTGAGTTGATGGTAGTAGGAGCACCTGCTTGGAGTCCCTCAATGTATGAATGTGGTCGTTATGCTTAAATCTCATATATAACTCCTGGAAATCCACTTGGATAGGGCCTAGTGTGCGAAGCCATTCAACACCAAGGACAATGTCGCAACCACCCATTTGAATGGAAAACATGTGGGTCTTTAGGTGGTAGTCTCCCATCTGATGCTTAATATTTTCACAACGACCTTCACATTTCATGGTCCCCCCATTAGCGGTAAGGACTTGGAAATTAGATATCGCTTGTACAAAGCAATGAAAGCTTCTACGACTCTCTTATGGGTAAATTTATGAGTGTTGCCACTATCAATCAATACCACTACTAGCTGGTGTTTAATAAAGCCTCGGATTTTGAGAGTCTGAGGTGAAGAAATTTCAACCAAGGCATGTAGTGATATAACCAACTCATTTGGCATAACTATGAGATCATTGTCTGGGTCGGTTTGGGTTTCACCTACTTCTTCCTAACGCACCTCAGGGATAGAGCTTCATTTGTTGAGTTGTTATCAGTAGCATCAATTTGAAAGAATTTTGGTTCCTTTCATTTATGTACGGGGGAGTACTTATCATCACAATAGTAGCACAGTCCTTGTTTCCTTTTTTCAGCCATTTATGTTAGCAACACCTTTTGAACCTTAAGTGTTTGGGTGGGATCTGGATCCTAGGTGGGATGTGCCTTGGAAACGAAATTTTTGATGATTGGACTGGGCAATTAAGGCAACTTCCACATCTAAGGCCTTGCATCATGCATCCAACCAAGTAGCTAGGTGATGCATTTGGACATGGGCTTGGATGGCTTCCTTTAGGCCACTGATGAAATATTCCAAGTAAAAGTCATATCCTAAGTCGTTAGTTCTGATGGCCAATTGTTCAGAGGTCGCAATGTAGTCCTTTACTATACTAGTTTGCGAGAGATTAGTGATATGGCCCAAAAAAATAGATTCCCAATCAAAGCGATCACATATGGCTTTTCAGAACATGTTCCAAGTTGCTCTCCCTCAATAACATTTTTGATGCCACTGCCACCACTTCCATCTCTCTTGGTCCAAGTAAAGGGATCCCACATGTAGTTTAGTTCCATCTTCATAGATATCATTAAGGAAGAAATATTGTTCCATTTTTGCTACCCATATTGCAGGGTCAGAGCCATCATATTTATACATGTCCGACTTGGGTGTCTAGTGTCTCAAAGAGTGGTGAATTCCATGTAAGTGAATGTGATGGTTGGATTCTCCTTTTAAGTGTGCATCAACACTAGGATCCTCCCTATGATATGGATTTATAACCTCTGCTAGTTGTGAGATCTGGGCAGAAATTTTCTCCTCAAACTCCTCGAATCTTTTCTCAAGTTTGTCGACTTTCTTGACTGCCCTTTCCACAGCCATAACTTGAGATTTGGTACCGAGCATATACCAGCCCTACTAAATGTTTTTAGCTTACTTAAGAATATTATGCTTCAAAATAGGTCAAGCTCGAGATTCTAGTTGAGTGGCTCACTTGAAGTCGAGTCGAGAAAAAATTTGGGACTGCTAGAAAATTCGAGGCTTACAAGTGAATGGTACCATTGCGACCAACTCATCGCCTTGAAGCTTATGGGCTACCTCTATTGCAATCATCCTGAGATGGCCTCCAAAAGGGTTTTTAATCCCAGCTGATTAATACTACAGTGGTTAAATTCCAGAAAGCATCACACTGCCAAATACCCTGTGAAAATTGGGCTTGGATTATAGTAAGAGAAACCCCAAGATCTTGGTAATGAAGAATGTGTTGCGACAATATGACTTGGACCTTGGCGTCCAAAACCCTCACTGCAAAAAGAGTTTGATCTACGTTGTAAAAAAACCAACTAAATTTGATTTATATGGTAGCAGTAGAACCTGAACTATTGGATCTGATTTGGTCAACGATAGTTGAACCCCAACAACTGGATTTGCTATGGAAGACAAGGTAGAGGGTCTTCTTCAGATAGTAGAGGGAACAATGGTCATAGAGCAGTGTCAGGTGCTATAAATCACAATATATGCAGGGGTCCAACAATAGTACTTGGCTCAATATTTTAGGGCGCTAACTAAGGAGGATCGACCTTAGCCTTAGCCATACTACCCAACTACCCTATTGTACGTGTGAATAATCTCCCCGAGTGTTTTCCTCCGTGTACTGTAGCAGCATGATGGTCGATGGATTATCTAGGGTTAGGTTTTAGGATATCCTAGGGGGCTTTTGATATACCCAAGGGTACGTGGAAGTGCATTCCGTGCACGGTTTTATCTAGCGCACTACTACTCGAAGGGGTGTCCACGGGTATTAAAAGGGAGTCCAACAAGTGTGACCACCTCTTGTAGTTCTTATGTGCATGCCTCCCTAAATCTGCAATTTTATGCGTTCAACGATAGCTCCTGTGGTTTAAAGACGTTGGAACATGTCTCTAGCATAATATATATAGCCCTGGAAAGTGCTCTAATACCACTTGTTATACTCTTGACCTGCAAGAAATTGTTATGCAACCAACTCATAAAATATAAGAAAGAGATAGGTCAACGACTTAAAACATAGCCTCTTAGAGGGGGCAATCTCCTTTACATTACACAAATGAACAATTCTTAGATGATAGAAATGACAAGA
>APFE030961641.1:0-11267 GCA_000404065.3 Pinus taeda
TTCAGGATACAACCAAATTTTGGTCCATCCTGATGACAGACTCAAAACTACTTTCAGAACAAAATGGGGAAATTACGCTTATCAGAAAATGCCTTTTGGACTTATTAACGCAGGAGCTACATTCCAAAGAGCAATGGATATAGCCTTCAAAGGATTGATCAACAGAACAGTAGTTGTCTATTTAGATGACATTAGTGTATTTTCCAAGAAGAGATCCAACCATTTACATGATTTGAATCAAATATTTGAACGTTGTAGAAGGTATGGTATTTCACTTAATCCCAAAAAATCCTTCTTTGCTCTAAATCAAGGAAAGCTCTTGGGCTTTATCATTTCCAAAGATGGTATTTATATTGATCCCGATAGGATTAAAGAGATTTCTAAAATCCCATTTCCTCATAACAAAAAATACATGCAGTCATTTTTAGGTCAAATCAACTTTGTCAAAAGATTTATTCCCGATTTTTCTCACATCATTTTACCATTACAAATCATGATTAAGAAAAATTCAGTGTTTAGATGGGGATCTGTGGAAAAGGAAGCATTTGATTTAATCAAACAATCAATAATCAATGCCCCCGCTTTAAACACTCCTAATTTTTCTAATCATTTCATATTGTATATTATCGCGTCTGATTCATCTTATGCAACGGTACTCACTCAGATTAATGATCACAACTTGGAAGCACCGATTTCATTTTTTAGTTCAAATTTTCAGGGTGCAGAACTAAATTATTCCGAAGTTGAAAAACAAACCTTTGCTGTGTATAAAGCTATCAAACATTACAAACCCTTCCTTTTAAAAGCCCATACAAAAGTTATAGTCCCTTTTTCTGCAGTAAGGCAATTACTGATCCAAAGGGAATTAGATGAGAAAAGGGCAAATTGGGTTACATCACTTCAAGAATATGACTTGGAAATCAAGCCAGCAAGGATTGTTAGAGGCCAAGGTTTTTGCAGGTTATTAGCAGGAGCATCCAACATTCAAGAATCAGGTGATACAGAACATATTGAAGAAATCAACCAGATAAGTATCACCAATTCTGAATCTCTATATGTAGATTTGATCTTTTATTTGAAAAATGGATATGCACCTCCTAATCTTTCTTATAAAAACAAACGGGCCATTAGATTAAAGGCAAAAAACTTCATAATCATTGATGATGTACTTTTTAGGCAAAATTATGATTCAGTTTTACTAAGATGCCTGGAAAAACCTGAAGCACAAAAGGTTTTGCAGGAGCTACACGATGGACCAGCAGGAGGACATTTTGGAGCTGACATAACAGCCCACAAAATCATTCATGCTAGATATTATTGGCCCACCTTATTCAGAGATACTCACGAATATGTAAGGAAATGCCGAAGTTGTCAAATCCCTAGTGGAAGACAAAGAAAACCAGCTTTCCCTTTGCAACCAGTCAGCATTGATCAACCTTTTGAACAATGGGGATTAGATATCATTGGGGAAATAACTCCACAGTCCTCCAAACAGCATAAGTATATCCTTACTGCTTCTGATTACTTTACCAAGTGGGTTGAAGCAATTTCGTTAAAGACAACAAACTCGGAAGGAATAATAGAGTTTATAGATCAATTCATCATTACCAGGTTTGGTGTCCCAAATGCTCTTGTTTTTTATAATGCATCTTATTTCTCTGGAAATGCCATGTTTGATTTCTCTATTAAAAGAGGATATAAATTGAAATATTCTACAAATTACTATCCCCAGGGTAATGGTCTAGCATAGTCTACCAATAAAAATCTACTCAAAATTATTAAGCGAACTATTGAACAAAATCATAAAAACTGGCACAAATATTTAATATTCGCACTATGGGCTGATAGAATAACGCAGAAGGCCTCCATAGGTACTTCTCCATTCAATCTTGTATATGGGAAAGAAGCAGTACTACTGACCAACCTAGTGCTTCCTTCTGCCCTAGTTCAGTTTATTAAAGAAAGCCCCTCTTCTTCTATCCAACTCAGACATGATCAAATCTTAAAATTAGGAGAGGAAAGAGAAAAGGCTGAAACTATTCATGCAAAACATCAACAGATAATCAAGTCATCGTTTGATTCAGCTTCATCTAGTTCGAAACAGTTGCAGGTTGGTGATCTAGTTCTGAAATGGGACAAAGCCCATGAGGATAAAGGTAAACACACCAAGTTCCAAAAGATGTGGCTTGGACCATTTCAGATCAGCGAGAAGATAGGCCATTCGACATTCATATTACAAGATCTATCAGGAAAGAGGGACTCTCTTCCTGTTAATGGCCTCATCTTAAAGAAATTCTTCAATTGAGGAGGTAACCCCTTCTCCTTTAATTTCAGTAGGATTTGTAGTTTTTAGGACCATTAGGAAATAAAGTTGTAAAATAGCTTATATTGGCCTTTGCTATATTGAAAAGTTGCTCAAAAGAAGTAATTTTAATATTTACTTTTGAAAATAGAAGCCTTAAACAGAAGGGACAATTTCTAGGAAATTAGGTATATTCACATTCTGAAAACCCCATTTTATTTTTGTGAAATCTTCTCTAGATTTAGAAGTACTGTAAATCATTTTAATATTTTCAAACTAGCCACAAAAGGGTTATCAATATCAAAACGGAAACTAATTCAATCTTATCATCTTCAACTCTTACCTTGTCATCCATTCTCTCTTAAGGAGAAAATTATCCATCCCATTCATCCAAGTTTATGATTACTCGGAGTGTAATTCTAAAATATTTGATATAAAAGATAAGGGGTCTTATCACAAGCCTTCTTACCATGATCATTGGGAAATAGTTTAACCGACATTACCAACACTGCATACCAAAACAGGGTAATGGCTTATAAGCATAAGACAAGGGGTCTCATCACGAGCTAGCTTGTTCGGTTAGATTACAACCAGTGAATGGCATTGTCAAACAGCTAGCCATCAAACCAGGACAATGGCTTTTTATCTTACAAAATAATAGAAAAGAAAAGAAATACAAAATATGAAAGAATATTTTGAATTCATTCTTTTAATCATACTCTGAGATTGGAGGGATCATGGACAATCAAATGGTTAAAAGGTATCCCTGTCGAAACTATGAACGTTTGCTGGCAGCAGAGGCTCTACCTATGACAAAGGAGTCAATTAAAAAGGCTAAGTTGGAAAGGTGTTTTGTTTTATCATTATCAACCAATAAAGGCCAATTTAAAACTTAGAATGTATTTAATTTTAACAAGAGAAGAAATTAGCAAAAATAGCTTTTATTATATTCAGAATGTAGGTATACTTAGTTATATTAGAATTTTCCTTTTTGATAAGATGTCTATATAAAGAAAGTTCAAATATTTCAATATTTCTCAGAGATAACTGTTTCTCCCAATGAATCGCCAATTGTTGTGCTATACAACAACCCCCCATTTCATAAAATTTTACTTTCAAAATTATAATATGAAATGGGTCCCTTTTAGATTAAATTGGTATCAACCTATCATTCCTCAAAACATCTGGAAACAAACAAAATATTATAAAACCTTTTGAGTTAATATATAATCGGTCTAATAATAAAAAATGAATAATTCTTTATTATTGCGATAAAGCGATTGCAAGATCGCATATCGCAATAACAAAGGATGCATAACAAAGGACCCATTGATTTTCCCCGATGCGACAAGTGCGAATAACCATCGGCTATCGGGAAAATAAGCAATCATAATAAAAGGCCCCTCTCCTTGCTCCGATGCGATATCGCTATCGGCGATCGGGGAGTGCAATATGAATACAACGAAAAGTCTTCTCCTAAAAGCTCCTGATGCGAATTAGCGATATCACTATCGGCGATCAGGGATTCCACAATAACATAAATGAAACTACTCAAGCTTTCCTCCGATCCCCGATTGCGATAAATACAAGCGCGACTTTCAAAAAGGATTGATATGGCGTGGGTATATTGTATTAATTATTATTAAAAGCCTTTCTCTTCCCGATAGTGATTCACTTGCGCCCAACCGCCAAAAAATCAAATCCATGCTTAAATGGACTATTCGGAAAATAAAGGATATGATGAGCTTTTAAATGATTGACAGGCTTAAACGGCCAATTAATGGAGCAATTATGCCAAAATCTCTTCAAGAGATTGTATCCGCGGGAGCCTTATGTTAATCCTCCATTATTCATTGATTGGCATAATTCTTTCATACTTGTTTTTCGCCATCTATTCTCTGCATTACGTTCATTTTATCTCTTATGCAGAGCTTCTCCGCAATAGCGAATTCAGGACAAATGGGGAAGAAATCTAAGAAATTCGAAACAGCTTCAGCCTCTGTGGTAACAGGACAACATGCTGCTGATCCGGAACCAAGTAAAAAAGGATTAATCTCAGATACCACATGTCTTGGTCTCGGTAATACTACTTAGGAGAGCATCTACAACCTGGTTGAAGCCAAAGAACCTCAGAAAACATCGGTACAAGCTACAGCAGGCTCGAACTAGAAATTCGATGCTACTCTAAAGGATTTGGCTGATTCCTACCTACACAGGATAGCGGCTCGAGAGCAAATTCTTCCATATAGAGATGTGGGGAGATGGGCCGTTGAAGAAATTCCAATTACGAATAGAACATTCTGCACTATTGATGGGAGAGTATTCGGTTCGTTTCAGCCCAATGATTTCAGACAAATGACCCATTTGCCCAAACCAAAGAAGTATAACAAAGCATTTCTGGAAAAGTTCAGAGATGAAAATGAAACTGAGTCAGCGCCTATACGGGAATGGAGACAAAACCCGGCGAAACACAAACATGAGTCTTCGGGTAAGTACTCCGTCGATTCCTTATGCTCTCCTTATTGTTATGCTGGAGCTATGATGTGTCGAATTTGGGGGTTGCATGACTCCTCAAAATTTTCCATAGAGATGGTACCTTTGATGGAAGCAGCATGCAATAGTGAAATCATGGATTGGGGAAACATATTATCTGATAAGTTAGCAACAACTATCCTTGAGTTCAGAAACAAATCCCGTGTTACTGATAGATTCGTCCCTCCATTTTACTTTAGTGCCTACATTGTAGACACCCTTTGTTTTAATTCCGAGTTTCTTGTGCTAGGGTGGAGATGGACTCCACAGGACCCCATGCCCATTCATATCTATCACCAGAAGTTGTGGAAAACCCATTATAAACACCACCTATATCAAGTCTGCAATGGATTCATGCTACCTATTTACTATGCAATTTTTAATAAACCTGCCCCTAAGATTTCCTCTCAAGCAGAGATTGACTTGACAGCCTTAGGAACATGGTTCGGAGAAGAAAAATTTACCTAAGAGTTTTCGGCAGCCAGGCCAGGCCTCATATCCTCCCCTTGTATATACTAGACAAACTATTAGCTCGAGAGATAGCATATCAGCTTACATCAGCATCAGCTACAAAGACTCTAAGGAATTCAATGAAGCAAGTCTTGCCTCCTTTTCCTCTAAGGTGTGGCATCTATACTCTGCATGATTATAAACATGCAGAGAAAGAGGCGGAAAAGATTAATATACTAAAGCTCGCCACTCTTCCTAATAGACGCTTTGATCCGAACAAAGTCGTTTATAATGTTCTAGAGCAGGCCAAACTCACTAAATTTGAACATAAAGAAGATGAGTTTGATGACCTTTTCTCCTCGACCGAGTCGTTATTTCAGGTGCAAGCGATAGCTAAAATGAGATACCACGACGACGGGTTAGTTGAATTTAACAAACTTAGAGAGTAGAGGTTGCAAACTCTGCCTCTAGATTTGTTAGCCACTGCCCCGATGATACAGTCAAGCGAGCCTGAACAGCAACTTGCCAACGAACCTCCTGCTACATCAGAAATTTTTGAAGAAGTCCAAAGAAGAGAGCAGGAGGAACTTCGGAGGAAAGAATAGGAAGAAGCACAGAGGGAAGAATAGGAAGAAGCACAGAGGAAAGACAGAGAGGAAGCACAAAGAAAAGAACAAGAGAGAATACGCGAGGAGGAACAGAGAAGGCAGTAAGAGCAGAGCAGCAAGGATGTGAATGTCGACACTCAGATTGACCCGAGATTGCTCCAGGAATGGCAGCAATTTGATTCAATTATAAGCAATCTTGAGAGCTCAAGGGATGCCGATACATCCAAAGCAGTCGATACACAGGATACAGCATCAAAAAAGGTTCCAAGCAAAGGAACCAGTGGTCTACCCCCTACTATAGAATTAGAAATAATTCCCAAGGATCCTTCGGATCAAATCATTTTGCAGGTGGAGGATATTCCTCCATTGGATGTCTTCTATAGCCCAAAACACAGGGCTGTAATAAAGCGACAACGGAAAAGGAGAAGGATTGATCAACCTTCCCTCTTCCCTGAACAAACAGTAACAGCCAATGTAGTTTGGAAGGAAGAATTCAATCCTTCCGATGACCTTACAAAGTTGTCCCAATATGTTGGAGCCTATTCGGTGGCCACCATGGACAAGGCATCGGAGGTGAGAAATTTGTTAAGAGAAAAGGACCAGGCGATCGCTTCATTACAAACACAGCTATCGAAGGCACAGCAGAAAGCAGAACAACTACAACAGCAATTGTCCATGCAGCAACAGTTAAATAACCAACTGAACAAACAGTGGCATGAAGAGAAAAAAAGGGCAGATTCGGGTGCAATTCAGAGACAGAAAGAATTATCGGAGGCATTAGAAAAATTGAAGACAATGAATGAACAGATGGTAAAGACAAAAGATGAGCAAATTGCTCAATTATCAGCTCAAACAGAGAAGTTCAAGAGTCTTCCCCAGCCTGCCGATTTCAGAGGAGAGGCAATACAGATTAATAAGGCACTGATAACACAAATAAGATTGTTGTGTCATAAAATTGCCCAAGTTGAACCTCTGTGTGACATAACAACATCTATAATAGATAAATCAGTTGATGCCAGACATGACTTAGAGCAAGCCAGTGAGACCTTAACGGATTTTCTTACTTGGCAGGACACTAATGAGGGACAGGCAGCGGACTTGCCTAAAATCTTAGAATCCCATAAATAAATTCTATTCATGGAGTGGCAGTCCCAATTGATGAAGACAGAAAGAGCGGTTTCTAGATGCAAATTATCTATGAACAATTTGATTGAATTGATTAACGATACTCTCTATTTATCTAACATGATCTCTCAATGTACACCAGGTAAATTACGATCGGCCAAAACATTGGAGCAATCATCTTACCAAGAGCTAGAAAAGAATGGGAGATTGATCACAGGGATTAAAAGTTTAACTTGGGACACCTATTGGTTGTTCCTAGTAAAACCATACAGCCAGAGAGCCGCCCTCAAGTGCCTAACAGATGCAATCAGGTGTATCATTCCCAATATACATGATGCCACCTATTCTACTCAAATCAATTCTCATCTCAGCCGCCCTCAAGAAGTGGAACCAATGCTGGCGATATGCCAACTCAGGTCTAAAGGCAAACAGTCAGAGTGATGAATCATGCTGCCGACTACCAGATTGCTGTGGGGAGATATTCAAGATCGAGTTATACCAATTTAGTAGCATTTTAATTTTGTAGTTTGTTAGTTTAATTTAGTATTTATAGACCCTTTCATGTATTTAGAAAGGGTCGTAAGTTTTTGTATATGACTTAAGCCTAAAGTTGCACTACTGTACTTCAGGCATATTCTTTTATGAAAACTGGACCAATTATTCCAATTTTGATAACGAAGCTTTTTTGTGGATGTGCACTATTGCCTTTATTTAAAAGTATTTCTGAGTCAGAAGAAGGAATTCGAATTGCGATTGACGTTGGGAATGATTTGCAACTCATATGGTACTGTTATCTATGTCTGAATTCATTCTTTTTATGTGAATTGTTATTTGATCATTCTTGTTATTATTGAATATATGCATGTGTTTTAACAGCAGTCTTTATACTTTCCACTACTGGATGTTTACAGTTTGCTATTCTTCTAATCATACATGTATCAGTAATATAAAAAGAGAAGTGTAACAATGTTTTATCAATTACTTCGTTCAACTATTTGAACGAAGCAATTATTATTTAAATGAATGTCTTTGTTTATTTGAATAGTGTCATCTATATGCCTATTGATGAACACAAATCATCAAACGTTGCACTTAAGAATAGATGTTTCCCATGATAGAATATTCATTTGTGTTTTCGCTTATAGATTAATTCCTCCATTCATTATCACTTATTAGAAAACCAATCACTCATCCACCCCTTTTATTCATTACTGGGAAACTGGTGCCATTATATCCAGTCGGAGCCACCATCCCAAGCGGAAAAGGAGCTGTATTAAGGTCCGGACCGGGCGGTTATCCCCCGATGTTGATGCAACGATTTTCGGGGCATCAACAAAGTGCTAATTTTAATTAGCCTCTAGGGGAGATAAATTTTTGGTATTTTTGAGAAGAACACTTGTTATTCAGTAGTTCTACTTTCATTTCCAACAATGATGTACTTTACATGTTTCCAATAATGAAAGATAGTTTCATTTTTAGCTTCTAAGGCTTGGTTTCCTTCATAGGAATCTGAGTTTCCTTGGGCTTGGCCATCCCAGGAGCCTCAGAACCATGTTTACCATTTCTTTTATCTTCTTTCCAACATTTTCTTGTTTCTCTGCATTTCCCAATTTTGCACTTACTGTTCATGCTTCATTTGTTGTAGGTTAGCTTGACTAAATTATTGAAATTAGTTTGCTTTTAGGTTATTTAGATAATAGGTAGTGTGATGCATCATTATCATAGCTTAGTAAAGTCATTTTCATCATTTAATTAATAAGTTTAGTTTGTTAGTTCATTGTTATGAAATTTTTGGTTTTATTAGTAACTTTTTGCTGAATTTTAGGATGTTATAATGAAGAATTTTTTATTTGATTCCACTTGCATTGAAGTCTAAAATTATTCAACTTAATTACAAAATTAACCCCATGTCATATTCACTTGATTAGCTTATGCATTTGGCAAGTTAACTTGATAGACAAGCTTGTTGGTAGTTTCCTATAGCAAGACAAATTTTCTTAAAACACTTTATTTTTTAGCTTCTCCCTTGCCCAAATTCACTTTAAATTCATGGTATAAGTAAATTTATGTCTTATAGTAGCCTATGAATGCTCTGAGACCACTTTGGTTGGGCTGAGGCTCGGTAGAGTCGCCATTTATCTTTTGTAATGCTTGTTTCTTGAATGTTGATTTCTGCAACTAGATTAGATTCCCTTTCTTTCAATTTACTTTCATCCAAGTGTGATTTTTTTCCTGCAAAAGTAGATTAGAGGAGTGTTTCCCTTATGAAAAAGTAACATAATATGTGTGCTTTACATTTCTGCAAGTAGAATAGATTTCCTTTTGGTCATTTATATTCTAGTAAAGTAGAATAAGTTTGCTTATTGCTATTTATCTTCTACAACTTAGGACTAATAGCTTACCTGGATCTTTGTTCATTTGAAGTTGTTTCATTACTTTCTTTCACCTACATAAAAAGGAACCAAACTAGGAAGATGGAGATGTTTGTTGCACTTACAATGTTGGTCCCTCTTAAGTTTGTACAAACCTCGGGTTGATAATTAAACGAGGCTCTTGGGGTTGCAACAATCTTGTTGCAATACTGAGAGGCATTATCAATGACAATGATATTTTCAACTATGTCAATGGTTATCTTGGACATATGTGGTCTCAACATTGTATTTTTCATCAATGAAAAAACCTTTCCAACAATCTCCCCCTTTGTCATTAATGGCAACCCATAGTCAATTCTACAACAATACTATAGTACTCACTCTGTTTGTAACTCTCCTTGTGTCCAAAATTATTCCTCAACAATATTGTACTACTCACTTTGTCTGCAACTCTCCATGTGTTTGAAATTCTTCATTTGTCTATAACTTTTCCCCCTTTGACATCAATGGCAAAGGGATCTCCCCATGAACTTGTGTTTCCCTTTATTGATGAGATTGGAGGGATATCACTCCCACCTTCTCTTTGAGATATTCAAATGTTTCCTTGGGAGGGGTTTTGATAAAATTATTTTCAACTTGTTCCTTGGCAGTAATGAGTTGCAGCTTGACACTTTATTCAACTACCTATTTTCTTAGGAAGTGGTATTTAATGGGAATATGCTTTGTATTTGAGTTCATAATGGGATTCATTGAAATGTTGATTACACTTGTATTATCATAGATAATTGAGATTATCTGATCAAATTCTACCTTGATATCCTTTTATGTTTGCTTCATCCATAGAACTTGTGTGAAATATGTTATTGTTGCAATATATTCAGCTTCTTTTGTGGATATAAAGATTGAATTTTTCTTCTTGCTCAACCATGATATTAGACAATTTATCACAAAGAATTTTCCTCCACTTGTACTCTTTTTTTCATCCACGCTTCTTTCCCAATCTACATCTGTATATGTTATTAAAGCCAAGTCTTTGCTTCTTGAATACTACATGCCAAAGTCCAGATTTCCCTTCGAAAATTTTAATATTCTCTTTACTTCTTGCACATGTGTCTCCTTTGATGTCAATTGAAATCTTGCAACAAATCTACTGCTTGCATAATGTTTGGTCTTGATGTTGCCACATATAGTAGTTTGTCAGTCATTTACCTGTACAAAGTTTATTTTCTTATAGGGATTCATCATATTTGCTTAATGATGCAAATTGGATCATTATATTTATTTCAATCTGTCTTGATGCTTTTAAATGGAAAAATTGGAGAAATCGACTCACAATACCATTTTTACCGATGGGCCCTAGTTTGGTGACTTAGCTTTTGAAACATTCTAGAAGAATTTTGAGGTATCAAACAATGTTTTTTAGGGTTAAAACATTTCCACTTAAGTAGTGCACCCTATAGCGATATCCTACACACATATACCTTTCCAAACCAAAAGTTATGCTACTTGGAAGTTTACCTTCTTGAACACCATGATGTGAGAGGATTACATGCCAGTCCCCATTATTCATGGAAAAGAGGCTACCCACATAATCATGATGATGAATACTCTAGAAGAGTTAATATTGTAATTCTAGTTAAGAGATGAAGGAGTCAAACTTAACAAATATTAGGCTATTGAGTTGTTTTATAAATGGGCCACTAGGATGAAAAGGGGTTTCATTCTATTCAAATGCATTTTGTTCCATTGATGAATAAATTAGTTGAGATTTGATAGAGGGAGAGATAAAATAGAGAGGGCTTGTGTATTATAGTATCCCATGGGCCATAGGTCTCACTTGTTTATACTTGCATCCATTTCCATCAAAGAAAGAGAGAG
>APFE030961653.1:0-13695 GCA_000404065.3 Pinus taeda
AGAGGTGAAGGAACATCACGAGGCTACTGTCAAAGATGTCATAGAAGCTGTAGATGCTGCCATAAAGGAGTGCACTGTGCTCTTCAAGTAGTCACTCGAAGTAGTCACCAACTTATAGGAGGATCCCACTGTGTAGAGGCTGGAGACAGAGGCGCAAGAGCTACAACAAAAATATGATGAGGTTAAAGTGATAACACATGCTGTTGCCATTACACAAAGGTTAGCAAAGCTGCTGGAAGCCAAGGCAGTGAAAGAACAAGTGGATGCAGCTCAGTGCAAGGAGACAGTACTCAAGGCCAGATTGGGGCCTTAGCTAGAGGAGGCCTATGTACTCACTACTTCCATTGAAGGGAAATTGGCGAGTCTGTAGGTGACACAACAGAAAATACAAGCAGACAGTGTAGAGCCAGTGATGGAGTAGCTGGTTGAGTAGGTGAAGTAGGTAACAACATAGTGCACTACCGAAGTCGCAGTGGTACAAGTGGAGCTGGGAGGTCTTCGTGACAAGATCTTTGTGCCAACAGAGTGAATCGGGGGCAAGTCACCAGATTTGTGTTGGTGGCTTGTTGGGAACGGGTCCCCTGGGTCAATTTTGGGGTTAAAAGCCCAAGTTTGGGGCTAAAGGCCCAAGTTTTGTGGAAAGAATGTAAATTCTTCGCATTTTGTGGCCACGGAGTGTGAAGATGTAAGAAGTCAAAAAGGGTTTCCACCCTTATTTTAAATAGTTTATGTCGGCTTGATGAGATCCGCCCTTGGTCCGCAGACCATGGGATTGTATAAAAAGGGAGTCTTAGAGGAGTCTGAGGAAGTTAACAAGTTTTTGGTAGAGTTCGGAATAATTTTATGGGTCTGTGAGAGCTAAGAGCGACGACTCTTAGCATAGGAAGAGGCTCTACAGTTGAGTACGCAGAGGCATAGGGTAGAAGTCCACAATTGAGTGCGTGAACCCCTTGTAGCTATGTGCGCAGGGTAGTCAGAGTCTGTACTGGAAATCTGGATTACCAATAAAGAGAAGTATTTTGGAATTATCTGTGAATGCATTATTTTACTTCTGTTATGAATTTTGCAGTTATGTTACGTTGAATACTGGGGTTATTAATTAATGATATATTGATGTGCGAATCTATGTATTTTAATTTGTCATATGAACACAAGTAAGAATATCTATTACGTGAAGATAATCAAAATGCACATCAAAGTTAAACAATAATTAAGCGAATCTGAGTAAATATAGAAGAAAGAGTAATTATAGAGGCACGTAAGTTCATGATCTATCTAGTTAGGGTTTGTGAAGGACGATGGGAGACTTTTGCAGAGGCTTTAAGGACGAATAAGAGAAGTACTTTGACAATCCATAAAAGGCTTATTGGCCTACGTGAAGGAAGTATTAGGGCATATAACTGACATCAAAACCACCTTAGGGTGCAGAAACTTGGTTCCTGCATCCCCCCATACTGCTTCAGGTGAGACTTCAAACCATGCTTTGTAGATTGATGCCGAAAGGGCCAGTAGTATAGGGATTTTCTTGGCTACTTAATGCTGAACTTGGGTCAGGGCCCATCAAGCCAATAACTTGCACTAAGTTTTCTTCATAATCAAGATCTTTTAATTGTGAATACCCCTTGCACACTAGTCTGGATTTATTTCTAACAATTTTACCATGTTTATTCATCTTGTTTTTGAATACCCTTTTTGTGCCAGTGATATTATTTATGACTAATCTTGGTGTTAGTTCCCAATTCGTATTCTTTTCGATTTAGTATAACTATTCATTCATAACATCTATCCAATATTTGTATTAACTATCTTTGTCAAAATTCTTTGGTTCAATCCGTGACAACATAGCAATATGAATTTGGTCTACCTTTTTTGCAAGTTGCCTCCTTGTTTCCACTCCTTCACTTTTAACACCAGTGATTTGAATTTCAAGATGGTTCTTTTGCGTGTGTCTTGAGGGACCTTTTGAAAGAGTCACTTTATTTTCTAATTCCTCATCTTTTATTTTATTTTCTTTACTTTCATCATGATAATGATATGGAGGATTGATAAAACCTATGCTCTTGTTCTTATCAGGTAGCTCTTTGTCAAACTTTACATATATGAATTCCACAATTTTATGCATTATTTTATTATAGCATCTGTATCCCTTACGTTTTGATGAATATCCTAGAAATATTGCCTCATTTGATCGAACATCAAACTTTCCTAGTTTTTCATCATTATTTTTTATGTATCATTTACTCCCAAATACTTTAAAATGTTTGATTGAAGCTAGTTTACTGTGTCATATTTCATAAGGTGTCTTATCGTAGTTTGGTTTGAGATGTGCCTTATTGAGGATATGTACTGTTGTATGTACCGCTTCTTCCCAATAGGTTTGAAGAATGTTTCTTTCTTGCATCATGGCTTTGGTCGTTTGCTAAACATACCTATTTTGTCTCTCTACAACTTTATCATGTTGAGGTGTGTATACAATGGTATATTGTATTTTTATGTCAAGTTCATCACACATGTATGCAAACTCATCCAAAGTAAATTCACCTCCTCTATTTGACCTTATGCACTTTATCTTGCACCCTGTTTGGTTTTCTGCCAGTGCCTTGAATATTTTGAACTTCTCAAATGATTTTGACTTACTTTTGAGAAATGCCACCCATGTCAATCTAGAATAGTCATCAATTATTAGCATAAAATATTTTTCTCCTCCTCACGCTTCTATTGTAGAAGGCCTACACAAATCCATATGAACTAGCTATAAAGGGTTACTACTTGATAGTTTAAATTTGACATTGAATGATGTTCATGCTTGTTTTTCCATTTGACATGACTAGCAAATAGTGTTTGGAGGCTTCTTTATTGTTGGTAGATCTCTAACTTCTCTCTTCCTACTAAGCTTGGTGATGTGATCAAAATTGAGTTGCCCTAATATCCTATGCCATAGCCAAGATTCATCTTGTTTGTTGATGTAGCATTCTTCACTCTCTTCCTTCAAGATATATACATTATTCTCAATTAGAAATCCTTTGGATAGAATCTTCCTAGTAGTTTTTGATCTGATATCACAGTCTTGAGCTCTGAAGAAAACATCACAACCTTTGTCACACATTTTAATTACAGTCAACAAATTATGTTTTATACCATCTACAATTAGTATATCCTAAGCTTTTCCTCTTCCATTATTTAGACTAACTATGCCCTATCCTCTAAATCTTTTGACTTCATTATTACCGAATGTGAAATTTCCAGTTTTACTTTCATTTAGAGATACAAACATAATTTTATCTCCTTTCATATGTCTAGAGAAACTACTTTCCACATATCTTTTACTGTTTTGACCTTGAGCATATAGAACTAGGTCACACTTATCATCTTTCTTTTCTTCCTTCCTCTTTGTCCATTGCATGCATCCATATGTTCTATAATTGTTCTGAGATGATAACCTATTATATTTAAGATGAAATTCATATGACTTGTGCCCATAGCTGTGACAATAGAAACATTTAGTGATATCAAGGAGATGGGCAAATGCATTTTTTTCTAGATTTTTATTTTTTTTAATGTTTGTGAATCTAGTATTAGCCTTATTTCTCTTAGAATTTCCTAGATCATCTCATTTGCCATAAGCTCTACAATCTATGACTTTATGTCCAAAATTTTTATAGTAGTAACAATATCCATAGAAAAATGTATGTACCTGGTAGTGGATGTCGTTTGAGGATAATACCATTTTGAAATTTGATATTCTTGGCTCCTGAAGAAGTATGGTTTCTGATAATTTGTTGTTTGATTGTCCATTCCTTTTGTCTTCTATACCTTTTCGACAGTGTTTCTTTGTGTTTGTTCATTTGATGTTGAAGTGCTGCTGAAATTTTAATTTTCATATTGATGTAAACTACCAGTATCTCCAATGAGAACATTTACAAAATTGATTGTCCTTTTATCCTCTACCTTGGATTCACTAGATTCTCATTCATAGCCTAACCTAGTCCTTATGAGTTGAGACCTTTGAGAATTTAGTATGACATCTAGTTTTCAAAACCTTTTATCTGTTGAATTGATCTAGGTGGATATTGTTGCCCACCCACCTATTCCATCTACACCTCTAGTTTTGGTTTCATCTGTTTCTGGTTTATTTCAGCATTTACTATTTTTAGCAGTTTTTATGGTCCTAGACTTCTGGAGCAATTTGGACCCTCTAACTAGAGTTTTTTGAGGTCCGATTAAATAAAAATTGGAGATAAATTTCCAACAAGGTATCTTACATGCCAAACAAAAATAATATGACCATGTTACGACCCCAGGAAGTTGGCTACCCAACTAAGCCCAACGGGGCCCACAAACTCTTGGTGTTACATCTCCTTGGGTTAGGGTTTTGGCTGTTTAGGGTTTTATCTTGTTCTTCAATAATAAATAAACCCTTGAGCCACATTGTAAGATAGTTTAGAGGTATGTAGTCTCCACATCCCTTCTCAGAGATAAGCTACCATTTCCTGAGCTAGTTTATTTCCATTATGTTTGTAAGCATATCTCAGTATTTTGATATTAACAAAATAAAGTGTTATTTCTCTTACATATATATATTTATGGTTATATCTATATTTTTTTGCATTCCTGTTTAAGTTCAGATTAGTGGAGTCAGAGTGATTTACTCTTTCTTTGTTTTTCTTTGCATGTCCCAAATGAGGTTAGGGTATAAGGATTTAGGGCTCAATCTAGTTGAAACTTTGCAAGACAAACCTCGCAAACCACAATGACCTCCTATGGATGAATAAAAGAAATATGAGGGGGTAGAAGATCCTATCAAAATATTACTCAAGGAAGCCCTTGAGCGACAAAGGAACATGATGATGTATAACTTTTCCCAAATCCTTCGACGGCTACCCATAGGTGACACATCTTCATCCATCAACCACTTTGGAGGCACTACTTCTTTTAAGGTACAAGTTAACTTTGACATTCCCATATTTGAGGACTAGATAGATGAAGATGTCATAGATAAATGTTTGAATCTATTGGAAGGATAATTTTCAGTTCATGACTTTTTCAATCGGGAAAACATTACATTTTTGTTGAAAATAACAACAAGAAATGCTAAAAATAGCATTGTTATAGATAGATTTTCATGATATATTCCAATTTTAATTTGTCCTTGAATTAAAATTCAAATTTAGTCTCACTATCTATTTGAAAAATAATTAATTAATTCTTCTTGGGTTAATTAGTTGGTGAAATTCAAACATGAAGTCTTTGTGAAGACATGCAACAATGATCAACTTGATTGAGGAAGTTATCCCTTAATTAAGGAGATAAGGGTGAGTTGTATTTGAGTTGTAATTAGTTAGCTCAGTTAAATGAGTTAAGTCCAGTTAAATTAGTTCCAAACAGTTGGAGGAACTAGTTGTGAGTTCAGTCAATTAATGCATGCATGCATGCAACTAGTGTTCTCCAGATAACTGATATTCTCTCATAAATAACTCATGCATGTTAGTTCAGAAAAAGACCCAGTTGAGATTAAAGACAGGGACATTGTACTATCAGTTGGAGGAGTTTTCCTATAAAGGAAACTCATACAATGTGTAAGAGCAGTGTTCCACTTGGTTGAAGGTGAATCATCCCAGAGGAACGGCGCAAGGAAATAGGAGGCTTGGAGGGAAAAGGAGAAGGCATAAGTGTTGTCTATTCTATCTACAAGTAGCAGTGAGGGATTATACTGAGAGCTGGATAGCTTGAGAGATAAAGCTTTATGTAATCCTGAGATATTTCCACTTGTATGATAATACAAATAGCAGGGTTTTTAGCGGAGGCTTTCCCCAGAGTATTCTTCTGTGATTCATGTGTGATTGATTCTTCTTCTCCATTATATGTGTTTTGTTTGATCTTGCTCAAAATCGATTAAGCTTCCACAAGTTTGATTGTAGAAGTAGATTAAGCATTTTTCTTTAGAACATTGCATAATTAGTTGAATCTATAGTGAGAATTTCTACATGGTATCAAAGCAAAGGTGATCAAAGTGGAGAACATTATACAAGGATGGTAGAAGTTCAAAGTTTGAAGTTCTTGACTGTAGGTACGAAATCGATTTCTTATCACATCTCAAAGTTCACCAATGGTGTTCAATGGCTTGAGACTCAAGTATGCCCTGGATGGCAACTCGAATTACATAGCATGGAAGGATGGAATGGAAGTGATATTAAAGGACAATGGTTTGAAGGACTTCATTGATCAAGAAGTCCCCAAGCCAACAACAGCTAATGCCCAAGAATTGGCGGCATGGAAGAAATGTGTGACGAGAGCGAGGAGGATTCTTCTGGAGGGAGTTCGAGACCATATTGTCTCGAGTCTCCATGGGAAGGAGACTATTTTCAATGTGGAAGACATTTAAGGATATATATCAGAACAACAACAACCAGAGGAAGCTCGCGCTAAGGGACAAGCTTTGAAAAATCAAGTGTGAAAAGGGCGACACGATCTCGACATATATAAACAAGCTCACCACCTATAGAGATGAGCTTGGAAGTGTAGGAATCATGACAACCGATGATGATGTGGTGATTCTTGCTCTCCTCGGTCTTCCAAATAGTTGGCATAGCTACTAGGACTCAGTGAATGAAAGAGAGAAACTGCCAGATTGGGAACGATTGTGGTCGGATCTCATGTAGGAGGAGATTAGGAGGAGCACTAGAGATGGTTCTTCATCCAAGGAGGATGAAGAAAATCTAGCCTTAGCAAGTAAGGAAAGGAAAGGGAAGGGGAAGGATTCTCATCCCAAATCGAGTTCTTCCCATGGTGGGAAGAAGATTGACAAATCTAAAGTGAGATTCTTTAATTGTCATGAGGTGGGCCACTATGCAACTAATGTTCCATTGAAGAAATCCAAGAAGGGATCCTCGAAAGGATCAGATGGTGAGGCATTGGCCTCACAGTTCAAATTGGATTTTACCCTCATCGCATGCATGGTTTCTTTGATGATGGGTTGTGGTTGGTTTCTTGATAGTGGTGCCTAATTCCACATGACTGGCGGTAAAAGTTTATTCAGTACCTTGGAGGAGAAAGACCTTATGATACTCATAGATATGGGTGACGATGAAAGGTATAGTGTTTCAGGAGTGGGCACTGTTGCTTTTCAGAGGGAGCATGGAGCTTCTCTCACCCTGACTAATGTAAAGTATGTGCTTGGACTGAAGAAAAAATTGATATTGACCACGATGTTGGAAGACAAAGGCTACGATGTTGTCTTTAGTAAGGGAAAGGTTTTCCTTAGACACATCACCACGGGTCAGGTGAAACATATCAGTTCACAGGTACATAAACTGTATGCTCTTGAGGTTCAAGATGCATACAAAGCCTTGAGTAGGAAAATGTTAGAGACTTGGTGGTTGAGAGGGAGAGTACATTACCTCTTAACATGCAGCGCCAGAAGAAGTCTCAAACAATTGTGGAGGAGCCACAATTGGAGAAGTCAGCAGAGGGATCACATTCAGCCATACCTCCAGGTGCGAGGTGGGGCGATGTGAAGTGATAGTCCCAAGAAGGCTAAAATAGGGGTAGGATCCTTGAGGTACCAAGCCTATTTGATTAGACCTTGCTACAGGAGCCTCAACGAGGAGTAGCAGGACTGGTTGAGTGGGTAGAGATAGAAGCCGATGGAGCGGTAAAGGGAGCTTCAACATCAGAGGGTGTTTCTAGCCCAATAGGGAGGTCAGTTGGGAGATCAGTTACTTACTTCTTAGTAACTAAGTTGCAGTGCAACAGTGGGTAGCATGATGACACATGATGAAAGGAAGTGAAGTGCAGATGGAGTGTTGGGAGAAAAGGACCAAAAACAGCGTGGATGCGGGAAGAGGTGTACATAAAGTAGCTAGAAGGATTTGAGACCTTCAATTATGAGTCGCATGTGTGCCAACTCAAGAGAGCTTTGTACGGGCTGAAGCAAGCACCTCATGCTTGGTAGACCAGGATCAACAACTACTTCATTGGGTTGGGCTTCACAAAGAGTGAAGTGGATGCGAACTTGTACCACATCATGGTGGAAGGTAAGCAGTTGATCATTGTTATTTATGTTGATGATCTGATATTGATAGGTGATGATTAGTTGATCATGTCTTGCAAGGAGGACCTTGCAAGAGAGTTCGAGATGAAGGACATGGGTATCATGCACTACTTTCTAGGCATGGAAGTGTGGTAGAAGGATAGGGAAGTGTTTGCGTCTCAAGGCAAGTATGCCAATGAGATAATCAGGAGATTCCACATGGAGAAGTGCAAGCCCATGTAGACTCCTCTAGCAGGTAACTGGAGGAAGGAGGATGCTACTTCAGGGGAACTAGTAGAAGCTACTATGTATCGACAACTTGTGGGTTCATTGATGTATTTAGTGAACACATGAACAGATTTATGCTTTGGAGTGAACCAGCTGAGTCAAGCTATGGTTCAGCCTACCAATGTGTTTTGGAAGGTAGCTGAACATGTTTTGAGATACCTTAGAGGCACAACTCAGTATGGGTTATGGTACAGATGGTCGGAGGGAGTGAAGCTATAGGGCTTCATAGATGTAGATTGGGTAGGGAGTCCATCAGATCGGAAGAGCACATTAGGATGAATTTTCAACCTTGGTTCAACTGCAGTTCCTTGGTACAACAGGAAATAGAGGTCAGTTTCACTCAGCTCAGCAAAGGCTGAACACATGGCTGCAAGTTAGGCAACATGTGAGGCCATTTGGATGTGGAAAATTCTAGTTGGTTTGTTTGATCAGAGAATGGATCCAACTGTGATATATTTTGATAATCAGAGTTGTATCAAACTCTTTGAGAATCTAGTATTTCATGACAGGTCCAAGCATATCGACATTCGGTATCATCATCTCGAAGACTGTGTGGCGAGGAGGATCATGTTGTTGCAGTATATTTCGACCGAGGAGAAATATACTAACATTTTGATTAAGGCATTGTCAAAGTGTAAATTCACATTGCATAGAGACAGGATCGAGGTGGCAGATAATCCCCTTCTTGTTGAGAGGGAGTGTTGAAAATAGAAACAAGAAATGCTAAATATATCATTGCTATAGATAGATTTTCAGGATATATTCCAATTTAATTTGTCCTTGAATTACAATTGAGAATTAAAATTCGAATTTAGTCTCAATAGCTGTTTGAAAAATAATTAATTAATTCTTCTTGAGTTAATTAGTTGGTGAAGTTCAAACATGAAGTCTTTCTGAAGACATGCAACAATTATCCCCTTGATTGAGGAAGTTATCCCTTAATTAAGGAGATAAGGATGAGTTGTAATTAGTCAGCTCATTTATCTGAGTTAAGTCCAGTTAAATTAGTTCCAAACAGTTGGAGGAACTAATTGTGAGTTCAGTTAGTTAAGGCATGCATGCATGCAACTAGTGTTCTCCAGATAACTGAATATTCTCTCATAAATAACTCATGCATGTCAGTTCAAACAAAGACCTAGTTGAGATTAAAGACAAGTACATTGTACTATCAATAGGAGGAATTCTCCTATAAAGGAAACTCATCCATGCAGAAGGAACAATATTCCTTGAGGATTATGCAATTTTATAGTGTGTAAGAGCAGTGTTCCACTTGGTTGAAGGTGAACCATCCCAGAGGAACAACACAAGGAAATAAGAGGTTTGGAGGGTAGAGGAGGAGGCATATGTGTTGTCTATTCTGTCTATGAGTAGCAGTGAGGGATTGTACTAAGAGCTGGATAGCTTGAGAGCTAAAGCTTTGTGTAATCCTGAAATATTTCCACTTGTATGATAATACAAATAGTGGGTTTTTTAGCTGAGGCTTTCCCCAAAGTATTCTTCTGTGTTTCATGTGTGATTGATTCTTCTTCTTTGTTATATGTGTTCTATTTGATCTTTCTCAAAATCGATTAAGATTCCACAATTTTGATTGTAGAAGTAGATCAAGTATTTTCCTTTAGAAAATTGCATAATCAGTTTAATATACAGTGATAATTTCTACATTTTTCACTTCTCAAAGCTACCCCACAGGTCAAGGACTAGTGGGAAACTTACTTTGAACAAAAGGACGAGAATGAATCCTCATTATTTTCAACCACACCCACTTGGGATTCTTTCTGAGATGCCATCAAGGAACAATATTACCCTGTCAGGAGCTATGCAGATAAATACATAAAGTGGACCATGCTACGACAAGTAAGGGAAAAATATGTGGTGAAGTTCACAAATGTTTTCCATACCCTCCACAGAAATTTGGGTATCAAGGATTTTGAGAAGAATTTGGTACTCAAGTATCATGGCTATCTATACGAGTACATCCAATATGAGATGGAGTTCCTAGACATCTACTCACTCGACATGACATACCAATACATTGTCAAGATTGAGCCGAATTTTTAAACAAGAGAAGCGAGACTTTGGATATGTGAATTTGAAGCAAGGAAAAGGTGCCCCCAAACCAGAGAGAGAAGGCCAAAGCCAAGACGAGGTGACCCAGCACAACCCACTAAAGATGCAAGCAAAGAAAAACACCACAAAGATAAAAAAAGGACATAGGAAAATGGTGTGAGTTACATAAGAGATCCACTCACAACACAAGTGAGTATCGGGCCAAGCAATCACTGGTGGCCAAGATGAAGGCTTCCACTTTTTGGCTTGAGGGGTTTTGGACCAAGGTTCAGAGTTGGCTATGCCAACCAACAAAACCATCCACTACCAGCCCTTTCGGCGAAAACCCCCATAGTGGAGGCTGGAGTCTTACCTAAGGCAGTATTGGGGGATGAAAAAACCAGGTTTTTGCATCCAAAGGTCCATGTGATGGGTCTTTTTTGCTTCTAGGGCTTTATTTAGACCTTCACAAACCCTAATTCTTAAAACACGGAAATATTCATAACTTAAAGATAATAGGTTCTAACTCTGCACCAATTTCTTTAAACATTCATAACATCAAGTGAACTAACAGATCTACCACTTTCATGCATCTATTGTGTTTCTTATGGTAATTGCAAGAAACATAATGAATTTGTAGTGAATGCATAAGTAAACATAAACACACAGATAAACATATTTGCTCCAAAATAGTCTTTATTATGTTCAAACCATCTCTTACATACCCTTTCTTCCCTGCACACACAACTGCAGGGTCCCGCACACTCAACTGCAGACTTACCAAGGTCTCCGCACACAGAGATATAAGAGACTTCCCCTTCATCTAGGTATAAAGTAGGTAATACAAACTAAAAACTTAACTATCTTTGTTCTTCACTATCCTCACTTGCTTCCCTATGACCTTCAATGCCTATTTTGTATAATCTTCTTTTACAATACCATGGTTCGCGAACAATGGGTGGGTCACATGATCCGAACTTAAACAGGAATGCAACGAATTATAGAGACAACCATAAACACAGATATGCAGTGGAAATAAAACTTCATTTCATTAATGTAAAATACTGAAATATGCTTGCAAACAGTAATGGAAATAAACCAGCTAGGGCACTGGTAGCTTATCTCTGAGAAGAGATGTGGTGGCTACATGCCTCTAAACTGTGTTACAATGAGGCTCGAAGGCCTAATTATTGTTGAGAAACAATGGAAAACCCTTAACATTCCAAAACCTAACCCTAGAAGATGAAATTCCAAACGGTGGGCCCCGTTTGGGTAAATTGGTACATCAACTTCCTGGGGTCGTAACTTTGGCATATGATCTCCGTTTGATGTGTACAATAGGTTGTTAGAAAGATATATCCGAGCACTACCACTTTGGGAAGGGAAACATGGGTTCATGGACCCATATTGCCCCCAAATTTCCCAAAAAATGTCGTTTAGAGTCATCAAAATGGCTCCAGAAGTTCAGGACCCAAAAAACTGCTAAAAATATTAAGTTGTGCTACAATTAAGGAAACTGAAAATGCTAAGAGGAAAAATGGTGGGGGTCCAAGTGGACTTGGTAGGTGGCCACCAATATACACCTGGATCATTCCTCCCCCCTTAGGAAGCAATGGTCCCCATTGCGTTGAGTTCCTCCATGAGATGAGGAAACTTTTGCTAAACTTGGTCCTTGGTGAACCACTTGCCTTGGTGAAGGAGTTGGCCTACTTTGACAACTCGATACAGTTGGATATTCTGTTAGTGAGTGTATTTGATCTGTGTTTCCATGATCCGATCAGTTGTAGCTTGTTCCATCCAATCTAGATTTAATTCTGTGGGTGTGAGCTGTTCTGCAATGTCAGATGTGTCTAGAAATGGTGGAAAGTATGGCCGAAGGTGGTCCACATTGAACACTGGGTGCAGGCCAAGGAATGGGGGAATGCTGAGCTCAAATCCATTGTCTCCCATAGCCTTAGTAATGGTGTAAGGACCATATCGGAGTGGTCTCAATTTCCGATAGGCTCCAGTAAGGCATTCCTTTTGCAAATGCAACCAGACTTTGTCACCCACCTGAAACTTGTGTGGCACCCAATGTTGATCATGTCGTTGCTTATTTCTCTAGAATGTCATGGACCTCCTAGTGAATATGTTGGATGTGCTCAATGAAGCTGGTTGCCTTGTCTGTTTCAGACTGGACATGAGCCGAATCTGTGTGAGTAGCTGCAAGTGGCATGGCCGCATCAATGGGGCATAGTGGCTGGAATCCCAAGCCCACTTGAAAAGGGCTGTGGCCAGTCGAGCTATGAAGAGCTCGGTTGCAGCTGTGCTGAACATAGGGGAGGATCTCGTCCCATGTGCGTGGATGCTTTGAGTTATACATGCACAGAATGTGTACAATCATCTTATTAACAACCTTAGTCTAGCCATCAGTTTGAGGATGAAAGGCTGTGGACTTAGTGAGTTTGGGGTCCAACATTGACCAGAGACTAGACCAAAATGTACTAAGGAACCGGCTATCCCGATTTGAGATGATAGACTATGGGATCCCAAAGTGCACCCACACTCGTTCAAAGAAGAGTTTAGCAGTGGCTTCTGCTGTGATATTCTTCTTACAGGCCGCCATAATGGCCATCTTCGAGAACCTATCGACAACCATAAAAACACAGTCATTTCCATGCTTAGTGGAAGGAAGGCCTGACATGTAATCCATGGAGATGGATTCCCAAGGTTGACTAGGGGTAGGCAGTGGGGTATAAAGGCCTTGCTTCTTGATGGTCGGTTTGGCAATGGCACAGAAAGTACATGATATGATGTACTTCCCGACATCATGTCAAAGATTCAGCCAATAGAAATACTTTTGCAGTATTGCCACCATTTTCTTGACCCCGAAATGCCCAGCTGCCTGATTGTAGTGTGCTTCCCAAATCATCTTGGCACGCTCACTTGAAGGAACACAAAGGTGACCCAGGTGGCATAACAGGGCATCCTGGAGGTGAAAATCTGAACTTTCCAACCCTCCAAGAGTGTCTGGTATGTGTGGCCGAATTCTGGGTCACTTTTGTAGAGGAGTGGCCAATCAGAAGTCTCGTGCCCACAAGAGTTGAGCACAGTGGTTAACACCATGATTGGTGGTCGACTGAGGCAATTTGCAACATTATTGGTGCTGCCCTTCTTATACTTGATATTCAGATGGAATAGTTGCAGGTATGTAGACCACTTCTAATGGCGATCATTCTGTAATTTCCCTTGGGTTTGTATGAACTACAAGGGTCAGTGGTCTGTGTGGATGACCGTTTCCTTCCCCAAAATGTAATGCTTCCATTGTTGGCAGGCCTGCACAATGGAATACA
>APFE030961653.1:13705-58949 GCA_000404065.3 Pinus taeda
TGTGTGGATGACCGTTTCCTTCCCCAAAATGTAATGCTTCCATTGTTGGCAGGCCTGCACAATGGAATACATCTCTTTATCATAAGTGGGATACTTCTGGACTGTGTCTGAAAGTGTTTCATTGTGATATTCCACTGGATGCCTGTGTTGAGTAAGGACTGCCCCAATAGCATAGTCAGAGGCATCTGTCTCGACCTCAAATGGTTGTTGTAAATCTAGTAATGCGAGCACTGGTGCCATGCAGAGGTGATCTTTCAACTCTATGAATGCCTTCTGTTGAGATTTAGACCAAAAGAATTTTTCTTTCACTCTTCCCTTGGTGACTTGACTCAAGGGCCAAGTGATATGAGAAAACCCCAACACGAACCTGCGATAGAAGTTGGCAAGACCTAGAAAGTTGCGGAGCTCTGTCAGAGTGGTTGGAGATGGCCAATCCCAAATGACATGGATCTTGGCTGGATCCACATGCACCCCTTGTTCATTAGTAATGTATCCCAGATACTGAACCTGGGTCATGCCAAAAGTGCATTTCTCCAAATTGGCACATAGCTTGTGTTTTCGTAGTGTTTGGAGAACCTATCAGATGTGGTGGAGGTGCTCTTCCCAACTCTGGCTAAAGATCAAAATGTCATCCAAGTATACCACTACAAATGAGTTGGTGAATGGCTGCAAGATATCATCCATTAGCCTCATGAAGGTTGCAGGAGCATTCGTCAATACGAAAGGCATAACCATCCATTCGAAAAGGCCCTCCTTGGCTTTGAAGGCAGTCTTCCACACATTAGAGGGTTTGATTGGTACCTGGTAATATCTTGACTTCAGATCAATCTTGCTGAAATATTTTGCCCCGTTTAGCTGGTCCAGGAGGTCACCAATCCGCGAGATCGGGTACCTATTACGGACAGTGATCTTGTTGAGCGCCCAATAGTCAATACAGAGTCTCCAAGTCCCATCCTTTTTCTATACCAACACAATCAGGCTCCTACAAGGCGATGAACTCGGATGGATGTGACCTTTCTGCACCAGCTCTTGAATCTGCCTCTTGATTTCATCATTCTCCATAATGGAGCACCGATAAATTGGTCCATTGGGTAGCGGTGCACTTGGGGTTAGATCAATGGAGTGCTTGACCTGACAGCGTAGAGGAACCCCTACGGGGGAGGTGAAGATGTCCTCGTACTCCTCCACGACCTTGTCCATCTATAGTTGTTGTGCGGAGGGGCCCTGTCTAGAGGCTGTGGCCATCATCTTCTTCTTTCCTTAAGGGCGTATCGTCAGGAAAACAAATTTCCTAGTTTTGGAAATGAGCTTAGTGCATTGTTTTGCAGTAATCAAAGAGATGGCAGTAGGTGGTGCTATCTCTGGTATCCTATACAACTTATTTCCCAATGTAATAATAAAAGCACGGGGCCTTGACTCATACATAGCATGTCGCTTCCACAAGTATGGTTGTCCTAATAATACATCACAAACTTCAAGGGGAGAAATGTCACACAATACCTCATCCGTGAAGGGCTTCATGTTGTATGGAAGGCGACACTGCTAGCTCACGCGAAGATCCCATCCTTGTTAAAGCCACCCAATGGTGTATGGTTGTGGATGTGATGTGGTCGGTAAGCCCAACCGCTTCACGACCTCTGTCGAAATGAGGTTCTTTTGGCTCCCGTTATCGATAATGAACTGCAGTGGGGAGCCCTTTACCCACATCTCGGAGTGGAAGAGACGCTCCTCCTCCTCTAGATCTTCGGGCTCATTTTTCTAGATCTTGGCGGTAGCAAAAGCGGTGTTGGGATCCACATCAATGATTTGCTTCCCTTTGTCATTCCCCTTGTCAATTTCTAACTCAGAGTTGGAACATGCATCTGATTCTGAAACCTTTAGCTTAGCCACTAGTGACTGCTTGGCTCGACACTCACTTGTGTTGTGAGTGGAGCTCTTATGGAACTCACACCATTTTCCTGTGTCCTTTTTTGGCTTCACGACGTTGTTCTTTTCTTGCAGCTTTGGTGGGTTGTCTTGGGCTGCCCCCCCTAGCTTTGTCCTTTGTTCTGTGGTTTAGGGGCACCTTTCCCTTGCTTCAAATTCGCAAATCCAAAGTCTCACTTCTTTTGTTTAAACTTCTGCTTGACCTTGACGACATATCAGTATGCTGTGTTGAGGGAGGAGATGTTCAGGAATTCTATTTCTTCCTGGATGTACTTGTGCAGGCAGCTGCGATATTTGAGTATCAAATGCTACTCCGTATCGTTGATACCCAATTTTGTGTGAAGGGTATGGAAAATATTGGTGAACTTCGGCACGTCTTGGTCCCTTCCCTACTGCAGCGTGGTCCACTTTATGTATTCATCCTCATAGATTTCGACAGGGTAGTACTGCTCCTTGATGGCATCCCGGAATGAATTCCAGGTGGGTGTAGCTAAAAATAGTGAGCCGGTACTTTCATCCTTCTCCTTGCAGTAGGTTCCCCACCAGTCCTTGACGTGGG
Source organism: Pinus taeda (assembly GCA_000404065.3). Taxonomy (NCBI): domain Eukaryota; kingdom Viridiplantae; phylum Streptophyta; class Pinopsida; order Pinales; family Pinaceae; genus Pinus; species Pinus taeda. Next base: position 16,191 of record APFE030961653.1, read on the forward strand.
GGGCTGCTTTGAGAAGAGTGAAAACAATATTTTCCCCACTCGAAAATTCATGAACAGAAAAATAACTCTCTAGCAGATTTAACCATTTATCTACGGCATCTGCGTCTATCTAACCCTTGAATATGGGGATTTAAAAATTAACTTGTACCTTAAAGGGTGTGGCATTTCCAGAGTAGTTACTGGAAGCCGATGCGTCACTTTTGGGTAGTTGCTGAAGGATCTGGGCAAATCTGTCCATCATCGCATTTCGTTGTCACTCGAGGGCTTCTTCGAGCAAGATTTTGATAGGATCTCCTACCCCCTCATCTTTCTTCTCATCTGCCATGGCAGGTCGTCGGGATTTTCGAGGATGGTCTTGCAAAGGTTCGACCAGTTCAAGCCCTAACTCCTTATATCCCGACCTCGTTGGGGACATGCAAAGAAAAATAGAGAAAAAGAAAATCACTCTGATACCACTGATCCAGACTTAAACAAGAATGCAACAAATTACAGAGATAACCATAAACACATATATGCAGCGGAAATAAAACTTCATTTCATTAATGTAAAATACTAAAATATGCTTGCAAACAGTAATGGAAATAAACCAGCTAGGGCGATGGTAGCTTATCTCTGAGAAGAGATGTGGTGGCTACATGCCTCTGACCTGTGTTACAATGACGCTCGAAGGCCTATTTATTGTTGAGAAACAATGGAAAACCCTTAACATTCCAAAACCTAACCCTAGAAGATGAAATGCCAAATTGTGGGCCCTGTTTGGGTAAATTGGTACATCAACTTCCTGGGGTCGTAACTTTGGCATACGATCTCCGTTTGACACGTACAGTAGCTCATTAGAAAGATCTATCCAAGCACTACCATTTTGGGAAGGGCCTCAAAATGGCTCCAGAAGTTCAGGACCCGAAAAAATGCTAAAAATAGTAAGTTGTGCTACAATTAAGGAAACTGAAAATGCTGAGAGAAACAATGGTGGGGGTTCAGGTGGACTTGGCAGGTGGCCACTAATATCCACCTGGATCATCACAAAACAGCTTAAATACTAAAAAACTAAGGGTATTTGACCTTCTTAAATCCCCTTTGACTCCTAATGACCTTTGTGCTCCACTCCTCAAAATGTGGAGACTTTACAAAAATAGCAAAACTATTTGCAAAATTGATCCTAGGAGACCCTCTCCCAATAGGCCCCCAACACAAAGTCCTGAATCGTCCTCGAGTCACTCTACTGGTGGAGCTTTGATCTTCTCATGCAGAGCACTGAACTCTATGTTCAACACTTGCAGGTCCAATGTCCTTTGCGTAGCGGCCTGATGAACTTCCTCCACCATTGTTTCTGTTGTTGGGCCCTCAACTGTAAGGCCCATGGTTTTCTGCATCTACTGCATTGCCTTCATATTTATCTTCACTGACAGTGTTATCTGACTTTCCTCATCTAGCCAGGGCTACATCCTTGAAGATGTGATTACTTCCTTTAGACACAACTCATCAATTTCACTCTAGATGAGCTTTCCCTGCTGTAATCTGGTGAACTATTGCACTGGTGCTAAGGTTTGCACTGTAGACCTTATCTCATCGAACTGCCTCTACTTTTCTCGGGTATTAGTTTCAGTCTTCTATAGGGTTGGATTCTCCTGCAGTGATGTCCATAATTCCTAAACTCTGAGTTCATTTGACACCCCTTGATGTAGTTCATGCAATGTCTGAATAGGAACCGTCGCCAGATTCAGACTCAAATCCTTCATGTGTAATAGGTGCGCCTTGCCTTCTACTGCATTGACGCATAGGGACCCCTTTAATAACTGCACTATACGGAGGTCCGCAGTGAGTTCTGCTACTAAGGACACCCTGCTTTCTTGTTTCAAGCTCACTCTCGCCTATCCCATGCTTAATTGAATTATACCTATTTGGATTGTATTTCCTACAAGCCCTGCTGCACTTTATCCATCGTTCGGTGGTATTGTTCTTCAATGTGTCCCAACGATTGGCCATTTCATTGTGTATCACATCAACAATATCATCTAGGTCCCCTTCCATGCGGACCAAAGGCATTGCGCTCATCGATTTTCCTGACTTTGTTTTCTTGCATGGCTTTGTAGAACTCCTCTTCTGCCTCTTTTTAATGATGAAGGGGGACTCCAAGCCCACACCCCCTTCCTCTTCTCCCTCTATCTCTTCCTCTCCATTTGTGCTCTCTGTGTATGACTTGCTGAGGTCAATGGTGGCCTATGACATGTGGTAGTATTCTCCTTGGCCGCGCTGGTCTCTTTAGCAGAAACCTGTTCTTTGGTTGCTTCTTTCTCCCTCACAGTAGCTTCTTTCTATTGTGCAACCTTTTCCTTTGTTGTTGCATTCTCTTTTGTGGAAGCTTTCTATGCTTCCTTCTTCTTTTCTATCACTGCTACTGTTGTTGCTAGGGTCTATGTTCCTTCACCTTCAGCACCATTACTAGTTCTTGCGCTAACATTAGAGTGGGTCAGCCAATCACTTAGCCATTTACTAAATACTCCTAGAATATCACCCTTAGTTACTAAGTATGAAAACTTGTGCCATGTGTGCGTGGCGTCTTTCTTCGGGCAGATGTGCAAATTATGGAAATCTACCTTGAAATATGCAACATTGTTGTATTGCACGTGCAAACTTGGTGATAATCTTGTCCACTGGTTAATCACCATCCTCAACTCTGAATCAAATAAGAGCCAAAAGATCTTTGTCTAACATGCTCGGGGTATTTGTCCCAATCCTTTTCATACATATATCACTTCTCTTGACATAAACAAAAGTGCAACAACTTAAGGAAAATTCTCAAGAACTGAAGTTCTTGAATGTGGAGTGACATGTTGTATTTATAGCTCAATTTCAATTCAAAACCATCTGTTCCCTCCAAATTATTGTCATTAATGCATCTTTAGTGGCATATTTCCAATGATATGCTCCATAAAAGCTCACCCCACGCTCCTTTTAAAGGAAAAATTGTCGTCCAATTAGCTACAGTGTTGCCAACAGTCACTTTTTGGCTAGGTTGTGTGGGACCCACCATTTTAGTGCTGCTCCTTTGTCACAACTCCCTTTTGTGCCTTCCCTTGATTTGTTGTGTAACCCCTTCACTTCACCCAACCTTCCTTTTGGAATTATATTTTAGAGTCCTGCGCTCCCTTGCAACTACTTGGAGCACTAAGACTATCCTGCGTCCATATAATCATTGCGCAGTGGTGGGATCACCCGTATACAACTTTAACTGACTTCCATTGACTTTTCTCAAAAATAGCTCACCATTCAGCTTTGTGACTTGAACTTCACCTCCATTCATAATTTCCTTAATAACATATGGCCCTAGCCAGTGCATTTGGAACTTCCCTAGAAACTTTGTGGACTTACTATCATACAAGAATACCAAATCTTCATTCTTAAAGGTGTTTTTTTTAATATGGAGATCTCACCATGCCATTTCGTGATCCTTCTGCACCTGGTCATGAAAACTGGCCAAGAAGCAATCTTCCTCTAGCTCAATGAACTGCGTGAGGCATTCTTCCACAGTATCTCGATCGACCATGTCTGTAACTATAGCAATCTGCAAATTGGGCATTATGTAATCCATCGGCATTACAATTTATTGTCCATAAACCAGTCTGAATGAAATTTGTCCTGTCAACTTCTTGCAGGTAGTTCTATGTGCCTATAGAACAACTAGTATTTGCACATCCTAATCATTTCACCTCACATTACAAATCTTCGTTAAGGTGTTCTCCAAGATTTTTTAAATGCGTCCACTATGTCGTTTGCTTGAGGATGATATGGTGTACGCTTCTAGTGATACATTTGGAACTCTTTGAGAAAAGAAGCAAGTGTCTCATTTAAGAGGTACAAACCTCTATCTCTCATAAAGATATTAGGGTAGCTGAACTGAGATAGGATATATTCAAAAATTAACTTTACAGTTGTTGTTGCACTACAATCCTTTACAAGCTACACCTCAACCCACTTGGTTAAATAATTGGTCACTATAATGATGTATCTGGCTCCTGTCTTCTTTCCTAGTGGTTGAATTGGCCCCATGAAGTCTATCACCCACTTATCAAATGCTTGTAATGACACCTACAGCTTCAAGGGAAATTCATCCCTTTGCTATGGTCTCCCTGTTCTCTAATAGACATCAAATGCCCTGCAATAAGCCTTGGAATCGTTATGCACAATCAAGCATCATAGTCTTGCTCATAGAATCTCCTGCATAGTTTCTCTTCCCACATAATTTCCTCCCAGAACCCTTCCATGTGCTTTAGCGAGGATACTTTGTCGTTCATACTCCAGGACATACCTATGTAATATTTCACTAGATCCCATTTTATATAAGTGTCCAGTGATAACAAAGAAATATATGGCTAGGACCAACAATTCTTTCTTTTGTTGTGTCGTATACCCTTCAAGAGCTGTACCTATAGAAAAGAATTTGATTCTGTCTATGAAATGGTCATTTGTGATGCAGACAACAAAGAGTTGCGCATTAGGCAATCCTTCTTCCAGATTTGTATGTCCGTCACCATTCTCAATCCACGAGAGGTGATCTGGTCCAGGATTCAGTCGCCCTGACTTCACAATTACTTCTAAGTCATATTCTTGAAAGAGAAGCAAACATCTATAGATCCCCCTCCCCCTCCCCAACACAGGCTTGTTGACTAGATACATCAGAGCATAATGGTTTGTGTACATCTTGAAGTGCACACGCAACAAATAGCGTCTGAATTTCTGGAGCACATACACCATTGATAGTCCTTCAGGCTCTGTGGTTGAATAATTTTTTTCTACCTTCGATAACTTTCTACTCGCAAACACTAACAGATGATCGATATCATCGTCACTTGGTTGTGTTAGCGTAGCTCCTAGTTCAATGAAGGATGCATCTACATGTATGTGGAACTTCTTCTTCTAGTCAGAGAACACTAGAATAGTCGCAATGACCATTTTTTCCTTTAGACATCCAAACTCTTTTTCCAATCATCATCCCAGCAAAACATCACATCCTTTTTCAATAATTTTTCCCTAAACGTGGTGATCTGCACATATGCTTTGATAATTTTTCTTTAATACCCTTTGTGGCCCAATGTCATGCACAATTGATTAACATTATTTGGAGCCTCCATATTAATAATCACTACAATTTTGGAAGGGTCTACCATCGACCCCTCCTTACAGACTACATGGCCCAACAATATCCCATATAGGACATGGAATAAGCATTTCCTCATATTAAGGGATATTTGATACTTTCAACAAGTATCCATCATGAGGCGAAGACTGGAAACATGTCTCTTTACTAACCAAAATATTGTCAAATCATTGAAGTAAACATCCAAAAACTTGTGAATAAATTCCTTGAAAGCTGCAACTACCACCCTAAAGAAGATTGCATAGGCATTCTTAAGTCAAAAAGGCATCATTGTATACTAAAAACAACCCCATTCAGTAGAAAAGGTATATTTACTCCTATTCTTTCGTGCGATCTTGATTTGATGGTACCCTGAGAACCCATTAGTAAACGAACATCCTTCCTGACCCCCAACATTTTCTAGTACTTCATCTATAAATGGCTTGGAAATGGATCATGGACACAAGCATCATTAAACTTCCTTAATTCTACACATATTTGAATCTCACCATGCATCTTCTTTTCTTGAATCTCCGTAGGACTAAATTAGTTTGATTCCTCGACAGGTTCAATAATGATGGCTGCAAGCATCTTATTTAATTCTTTGCGCACTTTTTCCTTTTACTTAGGATTTGGGCAATAAGGGCATTACTTTATTGGCTTCACATCTAGCTTCAGAGTGATCTTCATAATGCCCGAATCCCCTACTATCCCTTTCATACTAGAGAACTTGGTGGGAAACAAGTCCTGATACTCTTGTAGTAACTCCGCGACTTTCTCAACTATGTCTTTGTCCCAATAGTCACCTATGTTTGCGAACTTCGGCTATGCTTCTGATCCAATATTCACCTGATTGGCCTTCAAGGGCTGTCAGATATCAAGGACTTCTGCCTTAGGCTTCGCGACTTCATGCTATCCCTCTAAATCAAGAATATTGATGTCCTAGAATCTTCTTCACCTTCCTTAGTGGTCACATTATAACATTTGAGTGCATGGTGCAGCTGCGTACTCCAATCTGGTTGTACCCATGCAACAGGTTCTTCAAGAATTCTGAATATTGTAGATTTGATCTCTTGTAATGCTTCGTCAATACATTCAAATCCATCCTCAAAACTAAATGTTAGCAGAAAACTTTCTTCAGAACATCCCATTCTACAGTTTTGTGTCACAACTCTGTTTCTAGATACCAGTTCATTGAATCGTATCCAAAGTGTGGTAAAATATATGAACCCATTATGGTTGTGGTTCTTCTCCCCATGCTTTCGTCCATCGAGCCAGATGCTCACGCAAATTTTCCTTCCTTGTATATTTCTTTGTAATGCGGGTATTGGCATACCCAAACTATAGCTTCATCATTTGTCGATATTCCTTCCAATATTCAAAGTTGTTCTTATGCATAGCCCACTATCTATCAGACGTAGCTCTCAACACGATGTCTAAAGCTTGGAACCTAATGTTCCTACAGTACATCCCTTTCAAACTTAGCCAGAAATAAATTGACATCTTCTAAACCATTATAATACAACAAGTTATGTACCTCAGTGGATATACATCAGAGTGACTTTGTAAGCTTTTTACATTGTAGTGACGATACTTCATGCAACTTCTTTTTCCATTTATTGAGCTCCTCATCTGAATCTGAATTATAGGAGATGTCCTTCTCCCACGTAATTCACCCATCTCCCATAGGGTTTATCCAATATTCATCTCGTACAGTTGCTGGTAATAATACTGAGGGGGGGGGGGGGAATCAGTATTATCAAATCAATATAACTTTTTCATTTCCATATTAAGATTCATATATGCTACTTCAGTTAAGGCAAACCGCGTGTATACGAAATTGTGTGTAATGCAACAAGCGTATATCCAGTAAACTTAAGATTCAGTTAGTTGATCCTTAATGAGTGCATCAGAACATTATTAACCATATGAACAGTAATAGGAGTAGTAAAATAGAACAAATCATCACACACAAGAAGCACACATGAACACTATGATGTAAGGTGGAAACCCAATGTGGGTGAAAACCACCTGCCGCAAGTCGTCTGAATCTTATTTTTAATAAGAAACTTCTTTTACAATGGTTCTGTACTGGTGCAGTCTTATACCAGTACACAGGCTTCTACCTACATAAGGCTACAACCTTCTCTCGTTCTCCAAACTCTCCTGGAAGGGAGCTACAACCCCCTTAGCTCTTGTACTAGCTGATCCATTTACTAGTACATAGTTGCCGGCCTAATGAAATGCTCCAAACTTTACTCGTTTTCCAGCTGCTACTGGAAGGGAGCTACCACCCCCTAGCTCTTATACTAGTTGATGTACTAGTACGTAGGTGCTGACCTACAGAAGGCTACAACCTTCTCTTTCTTCCTCTAGGTATCACGTTTCATAAATTTTCAGACTGGATACTCATGGAACAGAACATCATAATTTGAAGGCCACGTTTCATCCAATTTTCATACTAGACCCATCAATATCATTGAAGCACATAATCAATCAACACTAGCATCATCGATCTCTGAATCACTGAAACCCTGTCAACAAACTGCAGTCAACATAACACAGAGCAGAACACAGAACTCTGCAACAACGTTTAGATCTAATTGTATCATCAAAAATCATGCATTAGAGTGCATACGCTACTTGGAAGAGCCGAACCAGTGTGTATACGCAACTTCACCAAAGTGAACCAGTGTATATGTCATCAATTACTTACTTATAACTTCGTTGCATTTCCTGACTTCATACATACCCAGATCATTACATATACAAGGATAATACATAAGTTAGCAACCAGATCTAGTCCATCAAATCACATAAAGATAAGTCATTATAATCTTGATCCATTATAGATCTCATCCATCAACACTGAAGCTAAACACAATCAACCAAATTGAATATGCAGAATACTGACACCAGTAAACAATCATCAGAACTAATAAACAACTAGAACCACTTGTAACTTCAAACATCATTGCTCATATGGTATACGCTACTTATATGTATCTAACCTGCGTATGTACGCACTTTTATCATATTCAACCAGCGTATACATCTGTAAATAATCATTCATGATTTGTAGCTATTCCAAACTTGAGTTATACCCGGATCATAACATTTACAGAACATTACATGCGTTAGTATACAGATCTAGAATAAACATGATCAAACCATATAGAGATGATTCATTCCAAGCCATTAGATCCCGATCTATCCTTAGATCTTGTTTTCCATCAACTGCTGAGATTCCTCCTTAGCTCAGATCAAGCAAAGCATTATGAACCCATCACCTGCATACTAGATCTCATACTTCATCAGATATTCATGACTTTCTCAATACATTTGCCTAATGATCTTCTTCTCCTTTTATAGTCCCAGGCCTTACTAAATACCATGGTCCAAAATCATTGAGAACCAATACTAGGGACCCAATACCTGGGTTCAACACTTCGGACGCAATACCAAGGACCAAAACCATAGGTCTAAATACCACAGACCCAAAAATAAGCTTTCCCACATGTACGCGCTTTTCTCTGCAAGAAAGTGCATGTATACGTATACACACCTTTTGATTGGTGATCCCGCGTATATACGCAACGTTGCTAAGAGGAACCTGCGTATACCTCATTTCTTTTATTCTGATAGCCTGAACTGTTGATTTGACATTTGAGTGAGTTGCCACCAAGGACAACACCTGTACCACAGTGCCAAACCTGTGTCATAATGCCAACAATGTTCCCCTTTGGACTTGATGGCAACCCCAAGTCACTCAAATTCATTCTCACCCTTTGACATTAGGGGCAAAGGGTTATGCTGCCCCTGAGGTTATGTTGAGTCTTCTGCTCTGTTGTTGTGTCCAAGCTCCCCTTGACTATAGGAAAGATTTGCAAGAAGATGTTCTGCAAGAGAAACATGACTTTATACACTATACATGACCTTCCTACCACCAAAGACTCATACATCCATCTATCTCCCAATCAAGTGGCGATATACAATATTGACTCATCCACCCAACCAAGTGGGGATACACCATATACCAAATGTTTGTACATGACTAAAATATTACATCATCCTTCCCATGCATAGTGGGGTTACAAATTACATCTATGACCAAAAGGAATTCATCAAATGACTACAATAGATAGAGACAGATTATTACATCATGAATATTGATATGACCTTTACATGAAATTTATAATAGAGACCAAACATCTAAATAAGATCATGATAGTCATCAGCAACTATCATACACAATGTATGATCTGCTCCATAATCATCTGACAGCAGTATCTAGACTAGCAACAAGGTATGTCTGCATCAACTCATCCTTTTGAACATAATTTTGCATATGACATTCAGAATCATTCACATTATATCATATGTGAAAAACACCATAGCCATCTCATCAACATCAAGATCTGCATGATCCAAGTATCATCACATGGGAACATCTGCATCAATCAACATATGTAAGTATCAACCTATCATCATCATGTCTCCAACAATGCAACTTTGAGTAAACATTCATGTATCCATCACTATGTATCTTGAGCTCAATATCATTTGTCAAGCCTTCTTGATATCATCAACAACAACAATCATCATCCATATGAGCGCCAAGAACTATAGGAATCCTGCATCATAATTGTATTATATGATCTTTATGCATATGACGACAGCATCATATGAGTGACTCATCATCAAGTAATGAAGATGTGTATTCAAGCTTTATACTTCTCTTTATCCTTATGAAGATCACCATGTAAGCACCATATATGCATCATCAGAGAATCAACCACAATTCTGATCTGAACACCAACTATGTAACCCCAAGAATCATATGAGATTTTGTCATGGACAACTCATATAGCAAGATGTATCATTTAACCATATAAGCATCATCGCTGAGGACTACTAACCATAATACCAACAATACATTATTAAAAGCATAGCTCCCCCTGAACCTGTGCCATCTTGCTTACTGTTAGATCTGATCATGCATATATCAGCAAAAAGTATCATCATCCACAAGTTAAGATCAAATCATTTCTAAACATTTTACAAGTATCAAGACATTTCCACACAACATCAATATATTGTAACCATTATGAAACAAAGCAAATAATGGACTGAATCATATCAAATCCCTTTTCTTGAGCCTGTCCCACTGCTTTTCCTCAAACTAACATATACACGACTGTGCAATAACCACCTCGCATATATATGTGACTTCCCTTTATGAAACTTGCATATGAGATTTAGGACACTGAAGTTTTGCCACATCTTTTTGATTGTACTTCCTTCTTCTTCCATATCTTCAAGTGTGATGATGTTTTCTCCTTTTGGTATGGTTCCCGTACTTTGTTCCTACATTCCTTTGTTGTATGTCCAAGCTTGTTACATGCATAACATCTTACATGTTTCATATTCCTTCTATAGCAATCAACAGCTTTGTGACCAAACATATTGCAAGCAAAGCAATATCCCTTAAAGTACTTGAAACATGATGATCTTTCTGAGCAATAGTCTTCAACCATTCTTCTTCTGCATCTGGCTGCAACATGTCCAAGATTATGACATACATAACATTCAACATTATTCATTTGAGGAATTGACCGACTATTATTTCCATAGTTAGGAATAAAAGATTTTCTTTGAAGAATTTCTTTCCTTGGTTGTTGATGGGATTGACCTCTCATCTCCTTGTTGAGCATTTCAGATTTTATATTAGAGTCCCTTGTCTTACTTTGTGAACTAGATTCTCCTTCAACAGATTCATGAAAACCAAGACCCATTTTGATAGCAAGAGACCTTTGACTACTAAGAATATCATCCAATATCTTAGTACTATCTTGAAATCATAAGAGCTTATCCTTTTCTTCTAAGTTATCTTTAAGAATATTTACCTCAACCTGATGTTGCTCCTCCTTTTCATGATACTGCTTCTTCATGTTTTCTTCAGTTTTTCCTCCTTCTTCCAACTGATGTCTTAGTTCAAGAACTTCGTTTTCTTGTTTTTCAAGAGCTTCGAGTAGTTATCTATTCTGCTTATTTGATTCTTCAAGGTCTTCTTTTAGTGAGAGGTTTGTAGCTTCAAGACTTTCGTAGTAACTGGATCTATCTCTGAGTTTATTGATTGTTGTGCTCCTTTCATTGACTTCATTTCTTAATGATTTCACTTCATCCTGCAACTTTTGACATTGATCTTCCTTGTCCTTGAATAACTTCCTTACCTTGTTTCCTTCCTCTAGTTGAGCTTTTAGTTTGGTAGCTTCTTCTTTGAAGGCACATTCCCTTTTGTTCAATAGATCTTGTTGATCTCTAATTTTGTCTGTAAGCCTTTTAAATTATACCTATATTTGATATTTTTCTTGCTCATGCATAAGAGCAATTTCAGTTGTTTCGCTATCACTTTCATCATCCTCAAATGGATGGATAAATGTATCACCAGAGTATAACAAATTCATACCTGATAGTTCTTTTGCTTTTTCATCTTCATTCTGAAGTGCTTCTTCTACTATTCCCCAATCGATTCTCCCACTGTCATAGCTCTTCTGAGATATCTTCTTCTTCTTAGGTGCTTTCTTCTTAAGCTTCTTTCCCATTGATCTACACATCTCCTTCAAGCGATCAAGCTTCTACCAAAGGACCTGCTCTGATACCAATTGTTGGAAATAATACTTAGAGGGGAGGGTGAATCAGTATTATCAAATCAATATAACTTTTTCATTTCCATATTAAGATTCATATATGCTACTTCAGTTAAGGCAAACCGCATGTATACGCAACTGTGTGTAATGCAACAAGCGTATTCCAGTAAACTTAAGATTCAGTTAGTTGATCCTTAATGAGTGCATCAAAACATTATTAACCATATGAACAATAAACAGGAGTAGTAAAATAGAACAGATCATCACACACAAGAAGCACACATGAACACCATGATGTAAGGTGGAAACCCAATGTGGGTGAAAACCACTTGCTACAAGTCGTCTCAATCTTCTTTTTAATAAGAAACTTCTTTTAAAATGGTTATGTACTGGTGCAGTCTTATACCAGTACACAGGCTTCTACCTGCAGAAGGCTACAACCTTCTCTCATTCTCCAAACTCTCCTGGAAGGGAGCTACAACCCCCTTAGCTCTTGTACTAGCTGATCCATTTACTAGTATGTAGGTGCCGGCCTACTGAAATGTTCCAACCTTTACTCATTTTCCAGCTACTAGTGGAAGGGAGATACCACCCCCTTAGCTCTTGTACTAGCTGATGTACTAGTACATAGGTGTCGACCTACAGAAGGCTACAACCTTCTCTTTCTTCCTCCAGGTATCACGTTTCATAAATTTTCAGACTGGATACTCATGGAACACAACATCATAATCTGAAGGCCATGTTTCATCCAATTTTCATACTGGACCCATCAATATCATTAAAGCACACATTCAATCAACACCAGCATCATCGATCTCTGAATCACCCAATACTGAATCACTGAAACCCTGTCAACAAACTGCAGTTAGCATAACACAGAGCATAAGATAGAACTCCTCAACAGTGTTTAGATCTAACTGTATCATCAAAAATCACGCATCAGAGTGCATACGCTACTTGGAAGAGCCGAACCAGCATGTATATGCAACTTCACCAAAGTGAACCAGCGTATATGTCATCAATTACTTACTTATAACTTCACTACACTTCCTGACTTCAGACATACCCAGATCATTACATATACAGGGATAATACATAAGTTAGCAACCAGATCTAGTCCCTCAGATCACATAAAGATAAGTCATTATGATCCTGATCCCTTATAGATCTCATCCATCAACACTGAAGCTAAACACAATCAACCAAACTAAATATGTAGAATACTGGCATCAGTAAACAATCATTAGAACTCATCAACAACCAGAACCACTTGTAACTTCAAACATCATAGCTCATATGGTATACGCTACTTAGATGTATCTAACCTACGTATGTATGCACTTTTATCATAGTCAACCAGCGTATACATCTGTAAATATTCATTCATGATTTGCAGCTATTCCAAACTTGAGTTATACCTAGATCATAACATTTACAGAACACTACATGCGTTAGTATACAGATCTAGAATAAACATGATTAAACTATAAAGAGATGATTCATTCCAAGCCATTAGATCCTGATCTATCCTTAGATCTTGTTTTCCATCAACCACTGAGATTCCCCCTTAGCTCAGATCAAGCAAAGCATCATGAACCCATCACCTGCATACTAGATCCCATACTTCATCAGATATTCAAGACTTTCTCAATACATTTGCCTAATGATCTTCTTCTCCTTTTATAGTCTTAGGCCTTACTCAATACCATGGTCCAAAACCATTGAGAACCAATACTAGGGACCCAATACCTGGGTTCAACACTTCGGACGCAATACCAAGGACCAAAACCATAGGTCTAAATACCACAGACCCAAAAATAAGCTTTCCCACATGTATGCGCTTTTCTCTACAAGAAAGTGCGTGTATATTTATACGCGCCTTTTGATTGGTGATCCCGCATATATACACAACTTTGCTAAGAGGAACCTACGTATACCTCATTTCCTTTATTCTGATAGCTTGAACTGTTGATTTGACATTTGAGTGAGTTGCCATCGAGGACAACACCTGTACCATAGTGCCAAACCTGTGTCATAATGCCAATAGCAGTAAGAAAATATATTTTCTCAATATCGTTCTCCTCATCATAATCACAGACTGGTTCAGTAAATTGTGCACCTTCAACTGGATCCAATGGAATAATAACCCTTAGTTCCTTATTTTCAAATGTCACACTGTGTTTCTTAAGGTTGATGATTGCATTCATATAAAATTCCCAATTAATCCCAAGTAACGCTCCGTACGGGTTGCTTTCATCCACTATTTCGATCACTTCATAATTGGCTATGGTGCACGCCCCATTCAATATCCATAGTTACCCCATATAGGTGCCCCATAGGAATAATCTTTTGCTGATTCAACATTGTCAGGTGGATCAGGGACCATTGTAGTGTTGGTCTTCCCATTCTTTCCCACATTTTCTTTTGGTAGAACATTTGCATTAAACCCAAAATCAAGGATTACCTGGTCCATTTCAAATTCTCCAATCTAGGCAGTCAAACTCATTTCACAACTAGTCCTTTTCTTACTTTTTCCCACCTTATGTACCACACACTATTCTAATAGCGGATTATTCTTGTCAGTGTAGTTATCTATCAAGTTTTGTAGTCCCTCTACTTATTTTTGGTCCCTCGGGAGCTTCATGTAGGTCTATAAGAAAGATGCTAGCAATGATGGATTTGTTTCTTGTGCAATATTGACTCCTTTAGGTTTCTCCACGTGTGTACTTTGAATTCTTGATGTAGAAGCTCCTACATCTGCGAAGCTCCTTTTAGCCTACATAAACATTTCGTTTAATTTATTCACATTGAATCCAACCTCCTTGTTAGCAGCCTTACAAACCCATATGGTTTCCTCTGTTTGCTTCCCTTTATCCTCCTTGGTATCTATGCCACTTTCTGTGATGATACTAACATTATGACCCTCTTCGCACGGTTCTGATCTCATCATCTAGATGTTCTGGGTAGGCTACTCAGTCTGGGTCTTATTTTCTTGCATCTTCATGATGAGCATGGGACAACCTTCTATGACATGATCAAACTGGTGATAATATTAACATGAGGGATGTGTTGGATTTTGACAATATAGCGCAAAGTGACCTATTTCTTCACAATTGTAACAAATGATTTGGCCACAAACACTTCCAACTCCTCCTCCTCCTCCTCCTCTTACTCATCCCTAAAATCCTGTGTGCGCTACAGTTGCACCTTGATCCCAGGGATGAGATTCCATTTGTACTCAGTATGTTGGTGTTGGGTCCATCATCAATTCATAACTTTGGAAGTTGCGTTCGTCATGACCCACAGACTTACATAAATTATAGAAAAGTTGCTGGGAGTCTATACAAACTTCTGCAGCAAATGACAATTGTCCGTCATTTGTTTTCCTATAATCTGAAAAATAGTGCACCATGGTACCACTACTGTACTTGGCCCAATGGTGTTTTTTGGCTTCAGGGGGACAAGTCCTCCCCCAACAAGATAATTCTGGTACATTAGGAAATGGTCCTTGCTGTGACCATGGCCCTTACATTTCAAACAACATATTTTTGCGCAAAACTCATTTTGGACTTATTTTCCCTTTTTGAGGCTTTGCAACTCCATATGCAAGCTAGTCAACCGTGACTAAATCTACTGCACGCCTAGATTCATATCCCGAATAGGTGAGGCTTCCAATTTCATAGCAATTTCTAGTGCCTCAGCTTGCATTCCAATGTTCTATTGTGATAGTGGAAATCTCAAATGGGGTAGTAGTGAGGCAATATACCAGTCGTTGTGTTGGTCATCCCTGATCTGTATATTAACCTGTTAGAGCAGACATTTCAATCTCTGATCAAAGTCCCACATAGAATCATTCACCTTCTGCTAGATCTCTTTGACCTCTGCTACTAACTAGGCTTGTGAGTTAGGATTCTTGAATTCATTATTTAGTACATCCTTCATGTCTTTGAACATCACATTTGGATGAGTCAAACAATAATTAATATACCAGCTCAGCGCCCTATCTTGCATTGAATTGACCAGTTGCGCTTTCTTCAACTCATCATCTATAATCTGCTGTGACTTCCACACAGCGTTTGCTACAAACCAAAATTGTTCAGGGTCTTCTATTCCTAGACCTATGAATATGGGCATCTTCATAGTGTTGGCCATGTTGAATAGTGGAGATCTAGGTGGAGGCATAGGTGTAGGTGTAGGTGTGTGAGGCGGAGGTGGAGTGGATGGATGTGGTATTACTGTAATACCTTGATTCATTGTGTGCAGTGTACCTTGAGGTATTTTTAGAATACTACTTTCTTCATCACTATCAGACGCTCCCAGCAAAGGGTTGTACTCAACACCTGAATCTAGATCTCTTCTGAACGTCTCTCCACTTCGCATAGTTCCTGTCAAGTCTCGCCAAAACATCAATTCAATGGCATAACCATTTTTTCGCACAATATCATTTTAATCCAAGTTTTTAGGGACTTCACATACTTACCTCTTGGTCCTTTGAAAAACTGGTCCTCAACTTCGCTATAACTCACAGATGTATCGATCACCAAATCAGTAATGAATCAACCCAAAATGCTATCAATCCTGTAATCGACAACCTTTGCAATCTTATTTTCTGAAGCTTTTAGGTGCTTCACCAACTCTGGAGTCCACACAATAGGGTTATCCAACTTCCACGTACCTTGATTTTCTTCCAATTTAGACAACCATTCTGTGATTCACACGAAAAAGAGAGGAAGAAAATTTTGTGTTCGTTTGTATATAGGTATCTATTCAACCACTCCTCCATCGATAGGTGCAAATTCCTATTTTCCTAGGCTGCAAATTTGTGTAGCTTTTGATCTATCCACTTCTCGATCTCCTTCTTAGTTGGGAACCATTTATTCGGAATCACACATTCCTCAAATAGATCTCGCTCTCGGTAAGGAAACCCTTTTGTTGACTTGAGGGGTTCTGGACCTAAGTTCAGAGTTAGCTGCACCAACTAGCAAAACCCTACACTACTAGCCCTTTTAGCAATAACCTGCATAGTGCAGGGCGCAGTCTCATTTGAGGAAATATTGGGGGATGAAAGAATGAGGTTTCTGCATCAATAGGTCTATGTGATGGGTTTCTGTTACTTCTAGGGATGTATTCAAACCTTCATGAACCCTAATCCTTAAAACGTGGAAATTAAAATATCTTACAAATAACATATTCTAACTCTGCACTTCTTTATTTAAACATTCATAACATCAAGTAAAATAATAGATCTACCACTTTCGCGCATCTATTAAATATTTCTTATGATAATTGAAATAAACAGAGTGAATTCACAGTGAATGCAGAGGTAAACATAAACATAGAGATAAATAGATATTGCTCCAAAATATTCATTATGATGTTCCAATCTTCTCTCACAAACTCTTTCTTCCTTGTGCACACAACTACAAGGGCCCGCTCACTCAGCTATAAACTTACTAGGGTATCCATGCACACGCCTACAGGAGCCTTCCCCTTCGCCTAGGTACAGAGTAGGCAATACAGACCCAAAACTTTCCTATTTGTGTTCTTCACTATCATCACTTGATTCCCTATTACCTTTTATGCCTCTTTTATATCATCTTATTTTAAAATACCATGGTTCGCGAACCATGGGTGGGTCACGAAATAGCTTAACATATAACAAAATCAGGGGCTTTGACCTTCCTAAAGCCCCTTTAACTCCTAACGACCTTCGTGCTCCGCTCCTCAAAATGCAGATACTTTACAAAAGTAACAAAACTATTTGCAAAATTGACCCCAAGGGACCCTGTCCCAACACCTATTTATACGCATGTTCCGACTCTAAGTTAGAATTCGATAATGGAATGACAAAGGGAAGTAGATGAGTAATGCAAAGCCTAGTGCCATCGTGGCTCCCACCAAGATTTGGAATAATGAGCCTGAAGATCCAAAGGAGGGGGAATGCCTCTTCCACTCATAGATGTGGGTGAAGGGTTCACCATTGCAGTTCATTGTCGACAACGAGAGCTAAAAGAACCTCATTTCAACAGAGGTCGTGAAGCGGTTGGGCCTACCAATGACAACACATCCACAACCGTACACCATTGGGTGGTTTCACCAAGGATGAGATCTCCATGTCAGCCAACAGTGTTGCCTTCCCTTCAACATCAAGCCCTTCATGGATGAGGTACTGTGTGATGTTTTTCCTCTTGAAGTTTGTGATGTATTATTAAGAAAACCATACTTGTGCAAGCAACATACTGTATATGAGTGTAGACCTCACTCTTTTATTATTACTTTGGGAAATAAGTTGTACAGGTTACTGGAGGTAGCCCTGTGTACTGGCATCTCTTTGAACACTAAAAAGAAATGCAATAAGATCATTTCCCAAATTAGGAATTTCTTTTTCTTATGATTCACCCTTAGGGAAAGAAGAAGGTTGTGGCCACAACTTCCAAACAGGGCTCCATAACATAACAACAGCAAATGGACAAGGTCATGGAGGAGTACAAGGACATTTTTGCCTCGCCTATAAGGGTACCTCTACACTGTTAGGTCAAGCACTCCATTGATTTGACCTTGGGTGTGCCACTAACCAATGGACCAATCTATCGACGCTTTATTCTGGAGAACAATGATATCAAGAGGAAGATTCAAGAGTTGTTGTAGAAAGGGCACATCAGGCCAAGCTCATCACCCTATGGGAGCCCGATTGTGTTGCTATAGAAGAATGGTGAGACTTGGAGACTATGTATTAACTATAATGCGCTAAAAAATATCACTATCGGGAATAGGTACCCAATCCCACAGATTGATGACCTTCTAGACTAGCTCAAGGGGGCCAAATATTTCAGCAAGATTAAATTAAAGTTTGGTTATCACTAGGTGCCTATCAAACCCTTTGTATGTGTGGAATATTACCTTAAAATCCAAGGAGGGCCTTTTCAAATAGTTTGTCTTGCCTTTCGGGTTGACGAATTCTCCCACAACCTTCATGAGATTTATGGAAGACACCTTGTGACCCTTCACCAATACATTTGTGGTGGTGTATTTAGATGACATCTTACTCTTCAACTAGAGTTGGGAAGAACACCTCCACCATATTTGAGAGGTCCTTCAAACCCTACGACAACACAAGTTGTTTGCCAATATGGAGAAATGCACTTTTGACATGGCCCAAGTTCAATATATGGGGTATATCATTGATGCGTAGGGTGTACATGTGTATCCAACCAAGATACAAGTCATTCGGGATTGGTCAGCCCCAACCACTCTAATAGAGCTCCGTGACTTTCTGGGACTTTCCCATTTCTACCACAGGTTTGTGTTGGAGTTATCTCATATCACTTGGCATTTAAGTAAAGTCACCAAGGACAGAGTGAAAGAAAAGTTTTTTTTGATCTGAAACCTAATAGAAGGCATTTTCCAAGTTGAAGCATCACCTCTTCTTTGCACCATGCTCACATTACTAAACCTACAACAACCATTTGAGCTTGAGACTGATGCCTCTGACTATGTTATTAGTGCAACTCTTACTCAACATGGGAATCTAGTGGCTTACCACAGTGAGACACTTTCAGACACAGTTCGAAAGTATCCTAATTATGACAAAGAAATGTACTCCATTATGTAGGCCTTCTATCAATAGAAGAATTACATTATGGGGAAGGAAACGGTCATCCACACATACCACCGACCCCTGAAGTTCATACAGAAATAAGGGAAGTCGAAAAACAATCACCATCAGAAATGGTCAACCTACCTACAACAATTCCATTTGAACATTAACTACGAGAAGGGAAGCACCAATAATTTTGTAGACTACCTCAAATGACCACTAGTCATGACGCTGATCGTTGTGATTGAATCCTATGGGCATGATACTTTTGGGTGGCCACATTTTTACCAGAGCGATATAGAATTCGACAACACATACAAGACACTCCTAGAAGGGAAGCATGTTGCAAATTTTCACCTTCGGATGCATTGTTATGCTGCTTGGGACACATTTGTGTTCCTTCAAGTTAGTGTTCCAAGATGATTTGGGAGGCACACTACAGTGAAGTCGCTAGACATTTTGGTGTAGAGAAAATAGTGGCGATATTGGAGAATTATTTTTATTGGCTGAAACCTTGTCAGAATGTTGGGAAGTAAATTAGATCCTACATCACTTGCCCCATTTCCAAACCAACCATCAAGAAGCAAGGCCTATATACTATTCTATATACTCCTAGTCGACCCTAGGGATCTATCTCCATGGATTACATGTTGGGCCTTCCTACTACTAAGCACGACAATGACTACTATTTCATGGTCATCGATGGATTCTCTAAGATGGTCATCATGGTAGCATGTAAGAAGAGTATCATAGCAGAGGCCACAACTAAGCTCTTCTTTGATAAAGTGTGGGTACACTTTCAGATTCCATAGTCCATTTTCTTAGATCAAGACAACGGATTCCTGAGTGTTGTTTGGTCAAGTTGTTGGTCGATGCAAGATACAAAAACTACTAAGTCCATGACTTTCCATCCCTAAACTGATGGGTAAACAGAGGTTGTCAAAAGGATGATCATACACATTCTATGCATGTACAACTCAAAGAATGCATGCACTTGGGATGAAAGTCCCACCTATGTCCAACACAACTACAACATAACTCTCTACAGCTCAATAGGCAACAACCCCTTTCAGGTAGTTCTAGAATTTCAACCATTATGTCCCATTGATATGGCATACCATTTGTAGTCACTCACGCATATTTGACTCACATCTAGTTCAAATGCAACAAGGCTAATGGATTCATTGAGTGCATTCAACACATCTGCCAGTAGGTCCATGATATCTTCAACAAAGCCAATGTTAAGTACAAGAAGCGCCATGATCAATATCGAGTGTTGCACAAGTTCCAAGTGGGCCACTGTTGTGTGTGGAGCATGATTATTCAGAGGTCTTTGTTTCAGCTGAATGTATTCCCCAGGAAGTTTGTACATCCCTCCACGTGGGGGGGTGCAGGGGGGACTTGTCCCCCCCACAGGGGTCCGGTGGGGCTGACCCCCCCCGGCTGGGGGGTCTGGGGGCCAGTGGTCCCCCGGCGGGGGCTCAAGGGCAGTGCCCCCGAAGCTAAAAACAGATGTAAAATTACCTTGTAAAAGTATAGTGATTTCTAGTCAATCTGGGCCATTCATTAGGCGGATGATTTGACGGTAGAACCTATGTTTAGTTTAGGGTTTTTTGCCCTAGAAGGCAACCCCTCTCTTCATATGAGGGAATTGTATTTGAGGCTATGTAATAGATGTGTATTCTCCGAGAGAGAAATAGAGAGCTGAGACTGTGAGGTAAAACAGAGGATATTACAGCAAATTTGTTGTAGGTTGTGTCTCTTCATTTTGCTGGATAATAGAAAGGAAGGGCTGGTTGTTCGGGGTGGACGTATCCCAAACTAGGTGAACCACGTATGTCTGTGTCTCTCTTGTTTTATGCGTTTTATGTGTTTATATTTATGCAAATTCTATGTGTTCCATTGCTCCGTAATATATAATTTTATAACAACGACAAAGTTTGGTTACATTTGTAGAAGGAGCGCTTCACTAGAATCCACCACAAGCTTCACCTGCTCTAATATGAGCCATAAACCATCACTAGGGTTGTTGGTGACAATGCTTTTGAGCTCAACATCCCACTATTCCTTGTTCTACACCCAATGTTCAATGTAGACCACCTTCGACCATACTTTCCACCATTTTTGAACACATTTGACATTGCAGAACAACTCACACCGATAGAGCTCAACTTGAAATAAATGGAATAGGTCACAACATATCAGCTCATGGACACATAGCTCAAGAACACTTGGCAATAGAGGATCCAAGTATATCGAGTTGTTAAAGCAGGCCAACTCCTTCACTAGGGCAAGTGGTTGACAAGGGACCAGGTTCAAGAGGAATTGCCTCACCTTATGGAGGCTCTGCATGAAATGGTGACCATTTCTTCCTAAGGGGGGAGGAATCATCTAGGTGGATATTGGTGGCCACCTACCTATTCCACCTAGACCTCTAGTTGGTTTCATTTACTTCCTTGTTTATTTCAGCATTTACTATTTTTAACATTTTTTTGGGTCCTAAACTTCCATATCCATTTTGACCACCTAAACGACGTTTTTTTAGGTCCACTATAGGCCCATAGCCATAGGCAAGGGCCTGCTACAAATCCTATAGTAATCAAAGAGACCTTTCAAACAAGGTATTGTATGCATCAAACAAAGATAATATGACCAAGTTATGACCCCAAGAAGTTGGCTGCCCAACTAACCCCAATGGGGCCCACAAGATCTTGGTGTTACATCTCCTGGGTTTAGGGTTTTGGTTGTTTATGGTTTTCTATTATTTTTCAATAATAAATAGGTCATTAATCGTCATTGTAACATAGCTCAAAGGGATGTAGCTGCCTCAACTCTTCTCATAAGCTACCATTGCCCGAGCTAGTATTATTTCCATTCTATTTCTAAGAATATTTTAGTATTATGATATTAATGAAATGAAGTGTTATTTCTGTTGCATCTCTGTATTATGGTTATATCTATATTTTGTTGCATTCCTGTTTAAGTTCGGATCATGAATATTCATGTTTAATTCTGTTTGTGACTTCCCTAGCTTCTTCTTCAGACTTACCACCTCTTCTTCCAATCTTTTGCACTCCTGGCTTTTCTCCTTTATTTGCTACATCAAAATGCATTCCACCTTCTTTTCTTCTTGAAGTTTAACTTTTAACTTGATAATTCCTTAGGAATTTACATATTTAAATAAAATCTCTTTCTTCTTTCTAATCTTTTGTTTAAGCCTTTCTATTTTATCCAAGGCACTTATCAATGTTGCCTCAAGATATACCTCACCTTCATCTTCTTCTTCATATTCCTCATATTATTTTTCAATTTTTTCCAAGGCCATCAACATGAATTAACTAGTTCCATCTTCACTAGAGGATTCATTAGAACTTTTAGGTACATTGCTATCTTCTTGAGCATATAAGCTTTTCCGATTAAACTTTTTCTCTTTCTGCGTTTTGTTAGACTTGTTCTTTTATTTCCCTTTAGGATGATTTTATTCTTTCTTATAAGTACATTTTGAGGCATATTGTCCCACTTTTCCATGATTAAAACACTTAAATGGAAGTTTCCCTTTGTACTTACGTGTACCTTTCTTCAAACTTCTGACAATTTTTGCTTCTTCTTCATCAAACCTAAGCATGAATATTCCTTTTCTTTTATGGATGATTGCATTCCCTTTAGGAATTCTCATCCCATATGCTGTCAAGGAACCAAGTAGTTGATCCTTATTCAAAGTCTCAAATTTTGTAGTCTCTTCTATAGCTGAAACATTAGGATTGAAATTAGAAGGTAATGACCTCAATATTTTATGAACTATTGCACTTCTTTGATTGTTTCTCCTAGACCCGTCATGAAATTTACAACTTCATCAAATCATAAAAATAACTTAGCTATATCTTCATCTTCATTCATTTTTAAGGTCTCAAACTGCATTCTATATACTTGTAATTTGGTCATCTTTACCATTTTATCTGCTTCATGAATATTTTCTAATTTAACTTAAATACCTTTAGCTCTCTGAAAATGCATTAATTTAATAAATTCAGGCTTAATCCACTAAGAAGTGCATTCATAGCTTTTTCATTAGTTATAAAATCAGATTTGGCATCTTTTTCACTAGTCGTTGACTTTGGTTCTTCATATCCTACCATCACAATAACCTAGACTTCTACTCCAAGAGACATTAAATATGTCTTCATTATCACTTTATGGAAGGCATAATTTGTACTAGTAAACAAGGGGGATTTATTAGTTTAGAATCCTTCCTAACTAGCCATTTTACTGACTTAGGACATCCTTCCAGTTGTTAGACTGTTACTGAAGGAACTTGGCTCTAATACCAATTAATATTATATTTTGAAATTACTAAGAGGGGGATGAATCAATAATTTTAAATTTAAATTTTTTCTCAACTTAAATTTCTTCTTATGCAACTCATGACTTATGTATATACTCAATTATTAATGGTTTCCTTTTGCAGATACCAAGGAGAGAAATTTGCATATATACTTATTCATAATTCAAGAGCATTCACGCAATACTGAAGAAACAATACATGAAGAAACCATATATAAGTGGAAACACATAAGGGAGAAAACCAAAATTTTTTGGCTGAAAGTGATGTGAATGCAAGTTATTACTTCCTCATTGTATAATATTTTTTTAGGCTCCAACCTACAAGAGGCTCCTCCCTCAAAGGAAGCTCCAACTTCCACAAGTTTACTATAGGCTATAACCGATAGGAGGCGCCTACCTCAACAAGCTACAACCTATTCTTTATCAAGCTATAACTTGAAAAGAGAATGTAATCTCTCAATGAAAATATGAAGTCAAGAGTTCTTGTTACCAGATATACATTTCTATTGTCAAATCTACTGCACATCTTTGATTTTGTTCCTCTTTTGTAGCTGTTCATGCGCTCTCTCTCAGAAACAATTCTCAACTCCAAAAGTCCTTTCTTCCATTCAACAATGCGTATTTTATAAGCATGTCTTATTGGTTGTTTGTATTCTTTAAAGGAATATGAATTGAGGCATTGTCTCTTTGTATTCTAAAATTGTTCACAACTTATCTCTTCATTTTCATATTTGAAACATAGAATTTATAATATAAAAATAGAGCTGAATTAAAACAACTTAATTGTAATGATTACAAGAGACAAACCAGATTTGTATTATCTACATTTTTTGTTCAATGAAATCATATATTTTTAAACTTTTGTCTCAATATTTTATGTTCCATTTTAACAATGTTCAACCTTCACATTTAATATCATAGCCTTCATACTTCACATCACTTTCAAACTTTGAATTTCAAGAACTCTTGCAAAAACATAATACATCACGAATGAATATCAACACACCCACAATTTATGACAATTTTACATCAATGCCAACATTACCAACACAGGTGATCAATTCCCTCAAAAATTGTGCTAGGAAATAGGGAATTATCCTATGTTTTAGGAGCTAATTTCCTCCAAGATTGTGCAAGGACATAGGAGGTTGGTTGAGGCTTGAATTGACTAAGTGTTGGTCAGAGAAGCTCAATGAGTAGTAGGTCAATATTCCAGTGTAGTTGTTGCTTCATGTGCAAAGCTTTCATTATAATATAACCATATTTCTCATCTGAATTAATGTAAAGTAGCGAAGGGTTTTTTCCCAATTCGGTTCCCATGTAAAATAATTGTGTTCCTCAAATTTTGATGGTTGCATGTTATTTCATGTGTTTCTATTGTGTGTTTTCCTTTCCATATTATAGTAGATGAAATTTTTGTCTCTTGATTTTAGTTCGATTTCATTAGCAGTAGCAAATTTCTATTAATTTTTACACTTTCCTCCTATCCATAATTGATCATTGGTTTTCCTTTTTTTTGCAAATATGATAATATCTAAAGGATAACTGCATTGACTTCAAATTTCCTTTTCTGATCCTTGGAAGGCATTTCCTGTGAAAGAATTATCTTGCCATTATCTACACTACAACTTCTGATTTTTGCCTCTAGACTTCTCAGTGTATTTTCTATATCAGGAGAGTATTCTTCTCCATGATTCTCAGATGATCTATAAGGAGACTCACATGAAATCTAATCCACCATTATGCTCATCATATCTTATTTTATTCTTCCCACAAACATACCATGTTAGATAAACCAAATATAAACATAATCAAACATACCTTAGTCAAGTTTAGGGGAGGCTATCTTGTATACATAAATTAGTCCAAATTAACATGCTATACATGTATATACACATAATGTCACCAATATATCAACCTATCGACATCATGCACTGTAAGACCAACTATAAACATGAAAATGATATCCACTACAATGCATGGATACAACTGACATGCATGCATAATAGTCATATCTCGCCCATCCAATCCAAGTTTTTGAACCTAGAAGCTCTGATACCAATTCGTAACTGCCCCCTCCCACATTTACCACCTTTTACAACCCCTTCAGGTAAATGTAAAGAAGAGTGTTACTATAGCATGACCCAAACTACAAGTTATAGTTATGAAAGTGAGCCGACAAACAGACAACTTTACTGACAACCCTTAGAGGCCCCAAAAAACTCAGCAGGCTGCAAGCCACCCCGGGTGGTCAATCCCTGAGATGAACCCCTTTATCACTGACCTAGACCCATAAACGTACCCTTGATACTAATTCCATATGATTATGAGACTGTAACCACACTCACAGGCTTTCCTCCATGCAATTATGGCCCAAAATCTCTAGTTCTATGCCTATGGTTCCGGGATCTAAGTGACCTTCTTAGGATAGTCTCCAGACCACTGCCTGAACTTGCCTATACATTTCTAGAAGCATAAATAAGAAGCTAACAATTCTAATCATTTAGAACTTAAACAAGAACTTTACCTAATATGCCTAACCATGACATACATTTCGTCAAA
The DNA here is from genome assembly GCA_000404065.3 of Pinus taeda. Classification (NCBI taxonomy): domain Eukaryota; kingdom Viridiplantae; phylum Streptophyta; class Pinopsida; order Pinales; family Pinaceae; genus Pinus; species Pinus taeda. The sequence continues at coordinate 42,478 of APFE030961653.1, forward strand.
CATGTTAGAGTCAGTATTTGCATACTGCTATCAGTGATCAAAATTGCTCTTTTCATATTCATTTTAGGTGTCTAACTTAGATTTTTTTTATCATTCCACTAGGTCATGCAAAAAAATTAGTCGCTGATGGTAGTCCTAGACCAGAAACATCACTCTTCCCTAAATGTGATTACTTGTTGGCATAGTTTCATATCTTGTTGACTGTACATCATCCATAAAGTTATTTTTTATCATTCCATTTGTATCAATCATGAGGCCATTATGTCATCTTAAAATTCAGTCCGTCAAGGTCTCATTAGGTCTTTTAGGGTTTTTCAAGGTCTCACTAGGTCATTAGATTTTCCAAGGTTCCATTCCATTGCATAAGGCCAGCATGTAAAGGGTGATCAAATAACATCCCTTCACCATGTGAAGATCATTTGTAAAGACAAATGCTTATTTCATTATGTAATTTTATGTCTTTCAAATGTAATAATTTCACCATCCCAAGTTGTTAACTCAGTGTTCCAAATATGCCATACCATCAAAAGATCAATTTGTCAAAGGAAATAGTCAAGTGAAAGGGTAAAGTTTCAAAGGGTTAAGTCTATGCTAAAGGGAGTTTTCTTTTCCCAAGGGTGTCCAAATAATCATTTTCCACAAGCACTAAACTCTAATTTCCTCACCCATTGAGCTAAGGTTTGCTATGGAATTAGAGATATCTGAGTAGAGCAGGCATGAGGGATATCATCAAGTATGAGGCCATTCCAACTCATACACATCATGTCTCCATCATTTTTCAATAAGTCAGTCCAGGAGACAAATCATTTGCCACACATAGGGCCAGTGTTTCTTCAAACTATGTTTCTGACCAAGAAAATATGAATTTGACAGAAGTGAGAGAGGTTTTTGTCCATAATATGCTAGGGATGAAAACCTCCTTCATGTTTTACATAGGTGTCATGGTTTTAGAGAAATGTTAAAAATAAAGTTGCTACAAGAGAGTTGCTGCACGTCTATAGTGACTTTGGGAAAATAAATTTTTCTTCTACCTGGATTGTCCAAATGATTTTCTTGATGAGTCAACTGATAACTAGAGAGAAATATATTTCCAATTAGCTATCATGGTCTCAATTTGGAGTTGAGGAAGACCTCCAAAAGTTTCCTGCAAGAGAACACTTCATTTTTGCACCCTCATTCTGCACTTTTTGACTAGTCTTGGGAGAATTGACTTTTCAGGGGATATAATTGATCATTTTTAGTACTTGATAGGTCCATTATGTATCCAAGAGAGATACCTTTCCAATGAGATATTATGGCTCAATGTGAACACTGGGAATATAGTCAAAATCAGCCTGCAAGTTGGAGGATGTGTTTAACCAGGATGCTACATGTTGGGTGGAGTCGCTGTGCGCCTGAGTATGGTACTGTGCACTTGTGCAGTAAAGTGCGTTTTCTCGATTGAGCCAAAGAAAATTTCAATGGCACTACGCGCCTGTGTGTTGAAGGGTGCGTTTGTCAAGGACGTTGCATGCTGGCACTTGGTGCTGTGCGTTTGGCCACTAAAGCCTGGAAATCCCTAGGAGGGCCAAAACATCACTTTTCTTCATTTGCTCAAGCTACAAAGGCTTCTATTACCTACATACAATAGGTAAGTGGCCCAGTATCTCTTTTTTTGCATCAATTAATCAAGTTGGCACCCTAAATTTTACAACCCTAGAAAAGCCTTTCTTGTATGTTTCCAAAATCACCTATTTGATCATAATTATAGCACTTCATAGACTTTTCCACCCTCAAATCATCCTTTCCTATACTTCATCCAATATCCCTCACTATTTCACTCACCTTGACCCACATATCATTCCCTCAAGTTTCCACCTTAAAAACATGGCAGAAGAGAGTCACACTAGTTCAGAAGAAGGGGAAAGAGGCAGGTGTTTACCCCACGGAAAGTGGGAAGGGCCTTACCTTCATCATCAACATTACAGGTTAAAGTAAAAGAGAAAATGGTGGAGGAAGCAGAGGTCAAACAGGAGCATGAAAAACATGACACTGAAAAGGAGTTTCTCCTTGTGAACTCAAGTGATGAAGAGAAAGACAAAATCACTCAGGTTGCCTTGAAAGCAAAGGATGCCAAAATCAGGGAGCTTGAGACCATTTTACAAAGGGCCAAATATAAACAATGTAAACTTTGAAACGGGAACTGATACTGTTACCCGTTTCGTAGAGATAGCAAAAAAGTGACCTGATTTTGAAAAGGGGTGATGCAGAACGAACATGTTTTTTTTAGAGCATAGTTTTTGGAAGGAATGTAATGGGAAGGATAGTTTTATGTACATTATGTTTTACAATGGTAGTGATTTTCATGCTGATTTAAAAAAGCGAGTATTCTGCATCGCCCCCTTTTTTTAAAAGACATTTTTTTTGGCTTCAAATTTTCTAATGTATAAAATTTAAATAATTATTTTGTAAATTTGATCATTTTTGAAGTGGTCGTTTTCTTCACATTTTCTTGTTTTTTATTTTAATTTTAACTTTTTTTTAGTGAGGTTTTTATTGTTTTGCATTCTTAAATTAGGAGGTCGATATTTAGAATTTTCGATATTCTACATATTTATACATCCTTAATTAATTTTTCACTCCACATGAAATAATTGTTTCTAAAAACAATATTTTTTAACAATGGACATAAAAATGACCATTTTTAACATAAATATAACTAAAAAACTACACTCTTTGACAATTTTTTGCTAGAATTGACATGTCAAAATCACAATTTTTATACGATAATTTTAACTAAAAATGGTTAAATAATAGCTTTTTTTATGAATTTCATGTCACAAAAATAATAATAATCACTTTTTTGTTTCAAAAAATAATGATTAACTTAAAAATCAATGTGAAAATCACATATTACAAATATTGAACGTATAACAACCCTAATTGATTGTTTATTCTTCTCATAAAATGTCAAAGTCATAACATTGCAAAGCTTGATTTCCAAGCATAAATTAAATTTAATCAACAATGTCATGTAATCCAAACTCTTCGTCCTCTAGAGTTTCATCATTGTCTTTGTTAGAGTCGGTCTAGTTATCCCTCCATCAGAGATCAAACTCTTTTTTGCATTTCATGTTTTAGGTGTCCCATCAGTTTTCATCAATTGCATTTCGTTAGGCATGCCATAAATCTGATGGAGTGGTCTGTGTCATTTATTCCCCTCGTGCATATCACTGCTGGTTTAGGATGAGTCATAAAGCTTCACAAGTCATTTTTTTTTAAATTTTTAGGTCTAGGTCTAGGGTTTGAGTTAATTTAGTCCTGAAAAGTCTTAGAAGACCAGCAGGCTAGAGGGATGCCTTTGATAAATCATCACTTCAATAATTGTCACCATTGTACAGCTGAGTAAGGACTTCTCTTCAAAACTCTGTTTTGAAGGCAAGTCGCCACCTCATTTTCGTAAAAATTGTCAAAATTTTCAGTTCTTCAATTGTTCAAGTGCAGCCCTGGTCTCCTTTGCTGAAGCATATCAAAGCTATACCTGCAAAAAATTATCAGAGAAACTCATCATTTCAACCTATTTTATGAAGGAAACCAAAAAGGTGAGAGACTATTAATTTCGAAAAAGTGTCAACAACCAAACATAAGAAAAATGGGTTTTCATTGAGCAAAAATCAAAATGGATGCTATATCAAGTGATTTCTCCTTATTTCCAACCCATTACACATTTTGAGAGCTAAGAGTATCATTGAAGGGTGATTTTGCAAGTTTGAGGCAAGTTCGTGAGTAGTTGGTCAGTTCCAGAGGCGCACGGTGCATCAGCATAGATGCGTGGCTCACTCAGAGCACGCGGCGCATCAGACCACTTTCTCCTGTGTAAATTAACACAGGCGCGGTGCACTCAGAACGCACGGCGCATTGGGTAAAGCGCGCGGCGCATAGGATTTGTGCCTACAAATTCACCAAGAAGCCGCTCAAATCACCTCTCCTCACGCCTAAATTCTCAGGTAGGCCTGCATTCATCACTTGGTTTTGTTTTTGGATGGTGTATATGTGGTATATATGAAGAAATTAGCCCCTCTTTGTCATGAAAAATCAAGTGAAAAGAAACCCTCCATGTTTATCAAATTGCTGTAATGATTCAAGTCCAAAGTTTGCTGTAGGGTTTTAAAAAATTATTGTTGCCAAGGCTTCATTTTCCCTTGTTTCACATTTCCTATTTTCCCCAAATATTTTACCAAATAAATCCCCACAACACTACACCTTCCTCTCTCAAACTCCCAATCATTCTCCTATAACAATATGATCCCTACCTTGTTTCAAAACCCTAAAACATTTCTATCTCCCTTGTCCCTTCCCTAATCTCCTCATTTTATTTCCATTGTTCCCATTTCCCTTGCTTCCCTTTTCCTAACGATTCCCATCATTTATGTCCCCTTGGTTACAACATTTTGATAAAGAGACAAAAAGTCAACAGTCAACTTTTGGCACACAGTTTCATATCAACAAATATATATATTCCGGCCAACTTGTTTTTAGAGAACATGTCAGACACCGAGTCCAAATATGAGCAGGATTATGATAGTGACTCTACACCGGGGGTCAATGTGTCTAATGTGCCACAAAGGTATCACAGGGGTGGCAAGAGTGGACAGCATGTTAGGGAGGAGCCTACCTCTTTGGCTCAATTGCAAGCTTGCCCGCTTGCCATGGATTGTTTTCGGCGCCAAGCATGTTACCAATATTGTGAGATGATCTCACAAACTCAGCATCATCGGGAACTGGTCCGTCTATTTGTCCTTAACTTACACGATGGTCATGTGAACCTTGCCGGAGTGGATTTCAATTTGTCACCCGACACTATTTCTCAGGCCACCAGAATACCAAATGTGGGGGAGGAATGGAGTAAACGCCAGATGTTGGACCAATATTATTATGAGCCATATGTCAAGCCCGCATATATCAGACACTTGAGTGCGGTCTTTCCTTTCAGATACCTGAAAGATGAGTTTGCAGCATTGATGAAACTCATCATTCGGTATTTCAGTTGTGAGGGAAGATTTTCACGTCTCTATGCGTACCATGTACGTTTGTTGATGCATTTCACACGGGTACATATGATGAGCATTCCGTTTTTCATGTGCCGAAACATAGAGAGGATGGTACCCTTAGTACAGAGGAAGACCCCGACACATCAGCAGAGGAGCATATATCACTATGCATTGATCAAAATCATAGTGATGCATCAGTTGGCACAGTAGGGTATTTCTTGGGAGGATTTCGTCTCCCGTGATTTCTTTTCAGCGCTACAGCCTCCTCTAGAGATCGTCCATGATGAGGTAGGGCCTTCACAGCAGTTTGACATGCATGAGACCGAGCATGTTGATGCTCCAACATATGTGACATATCAGAAAGGCCCCAAGGCCTTATTTGCAGCTGCACGACGAGTACTTTCTCCACCCGGGGTGGAAGGGGTCTCATTGACATCATCACCAGAGCAAGTATTATCTCTAAATCACGTGGAAGGGGTCTCGCTTCCATCTACAGCACAGGTACAGAGTCAGGACAGGGGCAAGAGACGCATGGTTGATGAGGGTCATTCAGGAGTTCAGGATATCGGTAGCATTGATGTTGAGGCTAGTTCGCCCAACTCAGAGCTTAAGGAGATTATCCGAGAACAAAGGGCCGAGAATGAGTTGATGTAAAAGAAATTGCAGATGGCTAAATGGGTGATCAACTACTTAGAGCAGCGCAACAAGCAGTTGGAGGATGAGCATGAACTTTATGAGCTGCGCAAGATTTGTGAAGACGAGGAATTGGCTCGTAGGAGACCCGGTGATTTGACACCTATTGATCGGGAATCGATGCTCATCTGGGTCAACACTCACTTGGAAAAGTTGTTGGCGAAGGAAAACAGGGACAAGGACATGCTTCGCCACATGAAGACTCACTATTGGGCTCGCATGCACGTTTGCAAAGCGAGAATGAAGGTCCTCAAGAGGCGTTTGAGCAAAGCGCTAAAACAAAAGAAAAGGCCCAATCTGCTTCGAGTTTTGGCCGAAGCTTCACTAGTTGAGCATGATACATGATGGAGGGTCTTCACTCCAATTTTGGACACATTTGGAGAAAATTTTGTCATTTCAAAATTTTTGGCTTGCAAAACAGGTTTTTGGGTTCTATGCGTCGCGCTCAGCACGCGACCCACAAAATGGAGAGGTCCAAATCACAGGTGGCTTACATTTTTGGAATTTTCATGATGAAATACACATGCTCAGCAATTTCCAAGGAATTTCATTAAGTTTTGGGTGATCAAAAGCTCAAAAAACATCATGAAAATCACCTTTCTGCCACTTTTTGCATCAGCAGATAGTACTTCTGGGAGAATTCACTTTTGGAGGGTCAAATGGAGACCAAATTGAAAAATTCCACTTGTGCTGGAAAGTAGACATCCCAAACTTTCCAACAAGCCCACGTGAGCTCAATTGGGATGTTAGGAAGTGCCCCCAAAGTAGCTGCAAAGGCGCGCGGCACACAGGGCTTTTTGGCCAAATTTTCACTGTTCAGCTCAGAAATTCGCTCAGTTTTAACTAGTTTTGACTTGTGATGGGATTTTTCACCCTCCTTGATGTAATTATTGGATATTTATGTTATTATGACACTTATTTACTTATTCTAGATGGTTCATTCATAAAATAGCAAAAATGTAATGAATGAATTGGTTTCCTAGCTTATAGAGGCAAGTTGTTTTGACTGCCTAGATTATAGTGCTTAGTTTAGAATTGGTTGAAACAACTCCTAGGATGATGAGCTCAACCCCTAGAGGCAAGGGAATGAGTTGGCTTGCCTATATTATGTATTTTCTTAGTTATTTTCAGGGTTGGACTCTTGGGATAGCTTGAGACTATATTGTACATATCTTATCAGCATTTTTGGCAAAGGAAAGACCATGGTTTTGCAGCACTATTTGGGATCCATGTGGCTTTATGTCTTGATGGTGTGTTTCTCTCAGTACTTGTAAGTTGTGTATGTGCATCATTATCTCTATTGAATCTTCTGTTATTAAACAAATGAAGTGTTAAGGTAGAATCCATGAAATTGCTATGCTTTGCCTTTAAATTTGTTTAAATTTTGTATGTTTTCTTCAGTTTAAGGAGAATCCTTGAGACCCCTTGATCTCCTTAACTCCTCACCAATATGATCTATCCATCTCACCTGCTTTAAGGCATCAAAACAATCGCCTATCTTGCCCCAAGTGGACCTCTGCAAAAACTGTGCCTCATCCTCGCACCCAAATTTGCCTTTCCCTTGAATTCAACAAAATTATCAAAACTCAATTGTAAACTCTTTGTGCTTAATACCTAGACTAAAATCAGTCATCAATTAGGTCATCTCGAGCCTTTTCGATTATCTTTTGCCGAGTGTGACCCGGAGAGAGCCCTGAGCGTGGTTTGATGTGGCCTTGAGTCTTGCCTTATTTCAGCCTAAGGCAGATTTGAGCGCTAACATAGTGGCGACCATACTGGGGAAAAATCTCAAATAGTTTGCTTGTTGATGAGTTTGTTTCACAAGTCTTAGACAGAGTCTGAAGGCATGCCATGTAGCTTTCGAAACGCTCTTGCTATGCATAAGCGGAAGTAGATAAATGCTGCTTCAGTCGATCTCTGGTTAGCTTGCGAAACTTTAATTTGCAGATCACCCCAGTACCTTTGATCATTCTAGACCTTTGGATGATTGAGTCTAGCAAATGATTGACTGAATTAATTTCATTCTTTTGATCTCCTGATAAATACACTGGCTTCAAAAAGACATACAAGAGCTAATCCAGATCTGAATCCACCTCCTATTTATGAAAATCCAAATTTGATTTGAAAAATCCTCCGTCAAGAAAGCTCGACGACTCCCTTGGCTAAATCTCATTCATGTCCTGCACTTTTTTAATACCTTGAAGAACTTCCTTTCGACGCAAGGTTTGAATTTTCATTGTTCAAAACCAAGTCCGAAAACACTCTCGATTCTATTGTTCCAAATCCTGACTTTGCTGCAGCTCTTCAATTTGAAAGGCATAATAAATTAATTGACAATTTTATCTTGAGACACCTTCAGACCACCATCCAAGCAGCCAATCTTTCTGAGTTTTTAGAAGCCATATCTGCAAACATTGGATCCACAGTCATGGCATCTACCTCTAGAGTTCCTACTGAACCACCTTTCATTCCTACCATTCCTTTGCAGCCTATAATTACTTACTCTGAATCTACAGCTAATTCCCCTTCTTCATCCCACATTGCTTCTCCTCCGCATACACCTCTGCATACTCCCCATACAGTAGCAACATCCACTCCGCCAACAACACCGAGAATAAATCCACCTAGAGAAATGGCTGCTCACTTTGCACCTCTTGCTTTACCTCAGCAATTGCATGATATGCCCGCGGACTATCAGAGTAAAATTCCTTTATTTGAAGGCACTCCTCAAAGTGTGTCCGCTCAGCAGCACATAGACAAAATGGAAACTTTTTATGATTTATATGAGATTGATGAGGAGGATGTAACTATGCGATTGTTTGTGCAAACATTCAGAGGAGAGGTAAGAAAATGGTTCAGAGGCTTGGGAGCTAGAAGTATACCTATGTTGGCTGAACTTCAGAAGTAGTTTCTTGATCGTTGGGAACTTAGAAAGGATCCGCTTCAGATTAATGAGTACAATAATATCAAACGCAATCCCGGTGAGTCTATCCAAGAATACATTATCAGGTTCAATACAGTTTATAGTGCTATCCCTGATGATTTAAGACCATCTAGAAAATCAGCTCTTCTTAAATTCCCGGATGGCTTTGATCCGGAGATGGCTTACTCATTACAGGATAGAGATCCGCCTACTTTAGAAGATATGCAAAAGATTTCTGTCAATGTTGAGGCAAATCTGAACCACAAGAGAGCATGTTTGAAGGCAGAGAAAAGAGTGACTATAAAGGAAGAAACTACATCATCAGAACCACCTTGGCTTTGCGAGATGTTCAAAAGACTCAACCTTGACAAATCAGAACAGCAGATTCATAATCCAAATTACTGTGGTCAGCAACAACCTCAGTACAGAATCAAGCAGCGTGAACCAAGAGTACAAGAGCCGGCAGCTCAACAACCAACCAAAACTCCTCTTTTGCAGAATTTTGTAACTGAAGATTCAGATGAAGATGCTGATGTAGCTGGGGACCAAAATCACTTCTTTACTCCTGATGATCTGCCCATTTACATCACCGAAGAAGATGAGTATGGAGAAAGTTTAGGCGCCCAGCAAGATGAAGATTTTATCTTAGCTAATGATGCAGATTTAGATGATTACCAAAGAGGATATTTGAATGCCTTTTCCACTCAACAGAAGCAGTATTCATTGAGGAACCGAGATGTGCCTATCAATCCCATTCAGAAAAGAAAGGAAGCTACAACACCAAAGATGGATTCATCGATACCGCCGAAGAAAGGAAAAGAGACAATTGATCCCACAACTAGTAAGATATTAGCAGCAGAAAGGACGAATCAGCCAGCTATAATCAAAGATAGGAGAGAGGTTACAGTCAAAGAAGTCGAAAAGGTTTCAGCATTTAGTTTGGAAAATGAAATTTCCAAATTAAAAATATCTATTCCCTTGACTGAAATCATGAAAAACAACAGCTACCGAGGTCAAGTCTCCAAAATTCTGAACTTTGATCACGGTGAATGTTGAAGATGATCAGCCCGAATTGATCTTTGGGCCAGCATTGGATGGTCAGTCCCCTGATAGTGATGTTCCTCCCTTTTATATCAGTTTGAGATTGCATGAATATGTCTTGCATAATGCCATGTTCGATTCAGGTGCTTCACACAATTTGATGCGAAAGGCAATCATGGAGAAGCTGGGGTTAGACATTACCAGAAAATATCATGATTTGTATTCATTTGATTCCAGCCATGTGAGATGTATCGGGCTCATCAAAGATTTGGTTGTTAGCCTAGACCAAATCCCAGCAAAAAATGTCTTGATGGATGTGGTTGTGGCAGACATTCCTCCACGTTTTGGTATGCTACTTTCGAGATCTTGGGGAGCTAAGTTGAAGGGTACTCTACAGTTAGACTTCTCTTATGCCACAATTCCAGTCTTCGGTCAAATGAGAAAGCTATATCACGAGCAAAAGATGAAATATATGATAACTAGTAAAGAGAAGCTGATCAATCATCCTGTAAATTATGTACATACAGATTTGGAGTCGTTTGTTTTATTTGCTGATAGTTTTAATGATATAGATAGTCAGTTAGTTCAAGCGGAAGATATACCAGAGATCACTGAAAATTTCAGAGCAGTACTACAAAAAGAAAGAGGAGAAAAGCAAGCTATCATGGAGCAAACAGCTGAAGACAAGGGGCAGCAAATAGAAAAATCAGAGGCAGTACAATTTCAGCACTTGGAGGAGGATGAAGATGGTCTTTGGACCATGGATTTCGATGGTGCGGTAGGTAGTGATGGTGTTGGGATTGGTGTGTGGATTCGAAGTCCTTTTTCCACTCAAGACAAAGTGCCAAGCAAGGTGAGAGTGTCTTCCTATAAACTAGCATTTGATTGTTCAAATAATGAGGCGGAATATGAGGCTCTCATTGCTGGCCTAAAGATTCTTAAGAAACTGAAAGCAAAGAAGATTGCGGTCTATGGTGATTCCGAGTTGGTGATAAAGCAAGTTAAGGGTGAGTTTCAGGCCAAACATCCTCGCATGAGGGCATATCGAAATGCAGTATTAGATATTTTGAAGTTATTTTCTGATTATACCTTGACATGTGTGCCTCGCCTACAAAATGGTGTTGCTGATGGACTTGCTAAGGCAGCAAGCAATTTAAAAATTCCAATGAATTCTAGCAACAAATTTGAGATTCATGTGAACCAGCCTCCCACTGTTCCAGATAATCAACGATGTTGGCAAGTTTTTCAAGATGATGAAGAGATCAATGAGTTTCTGCAAAATAAGGGTAAGTTCAAAGATTCCTCAATAGATACCGAAAATGATGATGGTGATGACAATATACAAGTAAATCAAATGTATGTGCTGCAACTTAAGGACAACATTATTCCTAAAGGATTGATTCCTTTAGAGGAGTTGTTTGACCAAGATGATGTGGCCCGCAAATCGACATTGAGACCAACTGAAAAGGGTGTTGAAGAGGTAAACATTGGGACAGCTGAAAATCCCAAGATGGTTAAGTTATCAAGGTCATTATCACCAAAGGTAAAAGCTGAATATATGAAATTGTTGTCTTTATTTTCTGATGTATTTGCATGGGATTACCCAGATCTTAAAAAATATGACACAAACATCATTCAACATACTATTCCTATTAACCCAAATCAGAAGCCTTTTCGTTAAAAATTGAGGAGAATCAATCTGAAGCTGCTGCCATCAATTGAGAAAGAGGTAAATAGATTGTATAAGTCAGGAATCATTGTGCCTATCCGATTTTCAGATTGGATATCAAACTTGGTGCCCGTAAGGAAGAAGACAGGTGAGGTTCGTTTATGCATTGACTTCAGAAATTTGAATAAGGTGTCTTTAAAAGACAATTATCCGCTGCCCAAAATGGATCATATATTATAGCGAGTAGTTGGAGCATCAAGGATGTCACTACTCAACGGTTATTCAGGATACAATTAGATTTTAGTTCATGAGGATGACCGTGACAAGACAGCGTTCACCACTCCATGGGGAACATTTCATTATGCAAAGATGCCTTTTGGTTTGAAAAATGCAGGAGCCACCTTTCAGCGTGCAATGGACATAGCTTTCGCCAATGAGAAAGATGTATTTTTAGTTTTTTATCTTGATGACTTGACCGTATTTTCAAATTTAGATGAGGAACATTTGTATCATTTGAAAATTGTTTTCCAAAGGTGCAGAAAATATGGCATATCGTTGAATCCGAAAAATAGTCTTTTTTCCATGGATGAGGGCAAACTTCTTGGTCACATCATATCTAAAGACGGCATCCGTATTGATCCAGCACGTGTTGAAGCAATTTAGAAAATTGAACAGCCCCAGAACAAGAAAGGAATTCAGTCCTTCAATGGTAAACTGAATTTTTTGCATCGCTTCATTCCAAATCTAGCGAAGCATCTTAGAGAGATCACAAGCATGCTCAAGAAGGACAGACAGGTAAAGTGGATGGAAGAGGCAGTCAAATCATTTAATTTAGTGAAGTTAGCTCTTTCTTCAGCTCCTATTTTGATCAGCCCCAACTACACTCAGGATTTTATTTTGTTCTCATTTGCCTCTAAGCACACTTTGGCAGCCGTACTAATGCAGAAGAGAGAAGGTGTTGAAAAGCCCATTGCTTTTTTCAGTCGGATTATTAGAGATGGAGCATTAAAATATAACATCATTGAGAGCAAGCACTTGCACTTGTTAAGGCCTTAAAAGATTTCCATGTGTATATATTGCATTCACATATTCTAGCTTATGTTCCTAACGCAGCAGTTAAAGATATTTTAGTACAGGCAGATCCGGAAGGTAGAAGGGGTAAGTGGATTGCTGCGTTGTTAGAGTATGATGTAGAGATTAAACCCAGCAAGCTGATCAAAGGTCAAGGACTCGCCAAGCTAATGGCTTAAACCAATCTGCAAGTTTTAGACATAAATTTGATTGCTGCCATGTCTGATGAAGATGAGGAGAACCCATCAGTTCAGGTATCTGAAATGTTTCTTTCTTCTCCTTGGTACGCTGACATTTTATATGTACTTCAGCATTTGTCTTCACCTCCTGGAATGCCGAGAAATAGAAATAGAACATTGAAATTGAAGGCTGCAAAATTTTTCATACTAGATTCAGCATTGTTTTGGAAAGACCCTGGGGGAATGTTATTAAATTGTTTGGTCGAGGAGGAAGCCAAAAGAGTCATGGAAGATTTTCATAGAGGGGACTGCGGGGGTCATCTTTTTTGGAAGACTACAACAAACAAGATTCTAAGGGTAGGATATTATTGGCCTTGATTATTTTCAGATGTATATAAGGCCATCAAAAATTGTCACGAATGCCAAATTTTTCAAGGAAAACAGAAGCTCCAGCCTTTGCCTCTCAAACCAATTGAAGTCAGCGCACCTTTTCAGCAATGGGGATTGGATTTCATTGGTGAAATTCATCTGGCATCATCAGGATAGCATCGATGGATATTGACGGCCATAGACTACTTCACAAAATGGATTGAAGCAATTCCTACTCGACAAGCTACGGATGCGGTAATTATTTCTTTTCTTGAGACCAATATTTTGTCACATTTTGGGTGTCCAAGGAAGTTAATTATAGATAATGCAGCAGCGTTTAAGTCCAAAAGGATGATTGACTTTTGCTATAAGTACAATATTAGCTTGGGACATTCAACCGCATACCACCCTCAAGGAAATGGATTGGCGGAGTCATCTAATAAGTCTTTGGTCAATATCATTAAGAAATTGTTGGAAATCAGCAAAAAGGGCTGGCACAAGAAGTTGATAAATGCATTATGGGTTGATAGGGTGAGTCAGAAAAAGTCTATTGGCATGTCTCCTTTCGAGTTGGTGTACGGAACAGACACGGTCTTTCCCACTTCGCTTGCTGTCCTGGTAGTCAAATTGCTTCAAGAAGCGGGTAGTGAGGAAGATCCTATGCAGTGAAGGATAAATCAGATGATTCATTTGCAGCAGACACGAGAGGAGGTATTTCAAAACATTTGCAAGATGTAGGAGCGCATCAAAAAGATTTATGACTGGAAAGCAAAGGCGGATACATTTCAGCTAGATGAGGTTGTTCTGAGGTGGGATGCTTGTCATGAAGACAAGGGAAAGCATGGCAAATTTGAAAATTTATGGAAGGGTCCTTACAAGATTGCAGCATATCGTGGCCAAAACGCTTTCCTTCTCAAAGAGATGAACGAAGATGAATATCCTGGAGGGTCGATCAATGGTCGGCTGTTAAAGAGATACTACTTCTAAATATTTTCTGCTCATTTCATTATCATTGTAAATATCATTTTACTTTTGTCCTATTGCACATCTACACTAATTTATCATCTTCAGTTTGGGGCCCGAGGTGAAGGCTATAATTCTGAAAATGAAAGTTAGTTAGTCTAAGTTTGTCAAGTCAGTTGTCAAAATCTTTCAATTCGAGTTTAGTCTTGTCAATGCAATTTTTGTTTTTTAGTCAAATTCTCAAGATTTTGTGTTGGAATAATGACTCCATCGCCCAATGGATGAAGGCACTATCTAGCTCTTACAGAGATCTGCGGTTCTTGGCATCTCCAAGGAGCTACCATCTCCATTGGAGCCAATGTTAGAGTCGGTCTAGTTATCCGTCCATCAGAGATCAAAGATCTTTTTTGCATTTCATGTTTTAGGTGTCCCATCAGTTTTCATCGGTTGCATTTCGTTAGGCATGCCATAACTCTGATGGAGTGGTCTATCTCATTTATTCCCCTCGTGCATATCACTGCTGGTTTAGGATGAGTCATAAAGCTTCACAAGTCATTTTTTTTAAATTTTTAGGTCTAGGTCTAGGGTTTGAGTTAATTTAGTCTTGAAAAGTCTTAGAAGACCAGTAGGCCAGAGGGATGCCTTTGATAAATCATCACTTCAATAATTGTCACCATTGTACAGCTGAATAAGGACTTCTCTTCAAAACTCTGTTTTGAAGGCAAGTCGCCACCTCATTTTTGTAAAAATTGTCAAAATTTTCAGTTCTTCAATTGTTCAAGTGCAGCCCTGGTCTCCTTTGTTGAAGCATATCAGAGCTATACCTGCAAAAAATTATCAGAGAAACTCATCATTTCAACCTATTTTATGAAGGAAACCAAAAAGGTCAGAGCCTATTAATTTCGAAAAAGTGTCAACAACCAAACATAAGAAAAATGGGCTTTCATTGAGCAAAAATCAAAATGGATGCTATATCAAGTGATTTCTCCTTATTTCCAACCCATTACACATTTTGAGAGCTAAGAGTATCATTGAAGGGTGATTTTGCAAGTTTGAGGCAAGTTCGTGAGTAGTTGGTCAGTTCCAGAGGCGAGCGGCGCATCAGGCCACTTTCTCCTGTGTAAATTAACACAGGCGCGGCGCACTCAGAGCGAGCGGTGCATTGGGTAAAGCGCGCAGCGCATAGGATTTGTGCCTAAAAATTCACCAAGAAGCCGCTCAAATCACCTCTCCTCATGCCTAAATTCTCAGGTAGGCCTGCAATCATCACTTGGTTTTGTTTTTGGATGGTGTATATGTGGTATATATGAAGAAATTAGCCCCTCTTTGTCATGAAAAATCAAGTGAAAAGAAACCCTCCATGTTTATCAAATTGCTGTAATGATTCAAGTCCAAAGTTTGTTGTAGGGTTTTAAAAAATTATTGTTGCCAAGGCTTCATTTTCCCTTGTTTCACATTTCCTATTTTCCCCAAATATTTTCCCAAATAAATCCCCACAACACTACACCTTCCTCTTTCAAACTCCCAATCATTCTCCTATAACCATATGATCCCTACCTTGTCTCAAAACCCTAAAACATTTCTATCTCCCTTGTCCCTTCCCTAATCTCCTCATTTTATTTCCATTGTTCCCATTTCCCTTGCTTCCCTTTTCCTAACGATTCCCATCATTTATGTCCCCTTGGTTATAGCATTTTGATAAAGAGACAAAAAGTCAACAGTCAACTTTTGGCACACAGTTTCATATCAGCAAATATAAATATTCCGTCCACCTTGTTTTTAGAGAACATGTCAGACACCGAGTCCGAATATGAGCAGGATTATGATAGTGACTCTACACCGGGGGTCAATGTGCCTAATGTGCCACAAAGGTATCACAGGGGTGGCAAGAGTGGACATCATGTTAGGGAGGAGCCTACCTCTTTGGCTCAATTGCAAGCTTGCCCGCTTGCCATGGATTGTTTTCAGCGCCAAACATGTTACCAATATTGTGAGATGATGTCACAAACTCAGCATCATCGGGAACTGGTCCATCTATTTGTCCTTAAGTTACAGGATGGTCATGTGAACCTTTCCGGAGTGGATTTCACTTTGTCACCCGACACTATTTCTCAGGCCACCGGAATACCAAATGTGGGGGAGGAATGGAGTAAACGCCAGATGCTGGACATATATTATTATGAGCCATATGTCAAGCCCGCATATATCAGACACTTGAGCGTGGATTTTCCTTTCAGATACCTGAAAGAGATGAGTTTGCACCATTGATGAAACTCATCATTCGGTATTTCAACTCTGAGGGCAGATTTTCACATCTCTATGCGTACCATGTACGTTTGTTGATGCATTTCATGCGGGTACGTATGATGAGTATTCCATTTTTCATGTGGTGAAACATAGAGAGGATGGTACCCTCAGTACAGAGGAAGACCCCGGCACATTAGCACAGGAGCATATATCACTATGCATTGATCAAAATCATAGTGATGCATCAATTGGCACAGCAGGGTATTGCTTGGGAGGATTTCATCTCC